>JAYXIM010045825.1:0-293770 GCA_037575425.1 Anastrepha fraterculus
GTAATAGATCCTTTGTTTTCCATTACCTTTTTTTGGTTTTTTTCGGGACTCCTCCCTAGCCAGTTTGGTTCGCGGATGGCACCCTGATTCTATGCCAACTTTGAGTCATCACACGAGTGTTGAACCCACCCCAACAGGGAAGGCCACTCTTGTGATGCCAGGGCTCCCTATCCACCACCTGGGACGCGCCCGATGGGAGATCAGGCAACTCCACACGGGTTGGGAGCTGGTAGTCGTCTGGAGCATCGTGCATTCTTAGACCTGGCTCTGGGCATGTTTGGGGATTTCGAGTTGGCCTTTATTTATTGCAAAACAAATACCAAAATATGACCGAAGAAAACATTAGGGCGTACTTCTCGTTTGATAATAGGAATATTTGTTATTGTTATTGTTTTGAAACGTAAGGATTTGTCATCAATGCTCTTGAGTTTAGAATATATTGTAATAATTTTTTTTTTGTATGATTTATTTTATTCAATCTAATAAATTAAAGAAGATTCTTTTATTTATAATACTTGTAAAGATATTTTAGGACTTTTAAATTTAGTATCAGCAACTTCGACCCATGGAAATGATAATAAAGTCTTGTACTAATTATTTGGAAATATTTCTTATTTTTGTAGCTGATGTTATTTCTTACGGGTTGATTTTGTTAAGTTTTTGGATTGGTACTCCTGATTCTAGTGAGTCTGTCAATAAATATAAGAATTTTTTCATTTTTTTATTTATTTAAGTCTATAAAAAATGTTTTCTCTTTTTTATTATATTTTTCATTATTTATTATCTAATTAATTTACAATAACTATTTTACCTCAGTTACTTCCACTCGACATATGTTATACCTATGTGGCCCCGAGAGAATGGCCCTAGATGCCATTAAGCTAATGAAATTATCAATCATTTCAAATAATGAAAATTTGATTGTAGTTTTTTTCTTCATTATAATGCATCTCATAATATTGCGGAAGAAAACTAACTTCATTCCTAAGCACGCCATGAGATCGCAATACGTCTGCAAAGGGCACACAATAATGGATTCGTGGGAGGCAAGTTTTGCTAATTTTACCGCTCACATCGATTAGTATTGCAGCAATTTTGCATAAAGAGCTCCTATGACATATTCATGTAGACTAACGTAGCTTCATGTAGCCTTGGAGAAAAAGTCTAAAGGCATCAGATCAAGAGGCGCCAGATGACTTGACAATATTCTGAAGGCTTCTACTTGAAAAGATGCAAGAAGAGTATATAAAATGAACTCCAGTCATCGCAACTTCATGAAGCTGCATATGTTATTTCTAAGTGGGGACCTTAAACTAATGAGTGTGATTTAATTTTCTATTCTTTTGGAACAAAGCAGGAATGGTCTTACCACCTTGAGTGTAAATCATAAAGTCACCTTAAGCTGGGTTCTGGGACATCGGAACAGTGAAGGAAACAAAAAAACAGACGAACTGACAAAAGGGGAATCTTCCAATACAAACATTCTTGCAGAATCGGCATTCACACCACTGGATGCAATCAAGAATGCAATCTCCTCAAAATATCTACGAATCGTGGTTCGTAGATGGAGGGATCAGAGAGCAAGCAAAGTTAGCAGAACATTATGCCCCACTTACTACCAGAAGCAAACGTCAACATTGATAAATATGAAACTAAGAGAAGCGTGCAGACTCACGGCAGTGATAACTGGCTTTTGGTACATAGGGGAGCACGCAGCCATAATGGGCATCCCTTACAATAAGTACAATAATAGTTGTAAGCTGCCGGAGAAACGGGAAACTATCTCCCAGTTCCTCTGTGAATGCGCTACCCTACGGAAGGCGAGGATGTTAACCCTTGGCAAACCGCTTTTTGAAAACCTCGAAGAGCTGCCCGGCATAGATGGGTAGTTTCCTAAAGGAACAGACTGAATACTTGTTGGTAGCGAGGATCTGGCAACAAAATTGTGCAGATGCGCTAATTGTATTCTTGAAGAATCACCACTTAAACCAACCAACGAACACCGTTTTTTATTGGATCCGATAAGCAATATCAAATATCGGCAACTGGGTACCAATTATGGGTGCGGGATAAATATTTTTAGATGTGCTGCATTCTAGCAACAAAATGAACTTTTATACATTTTCTTAAAGCTTTTATCTGCCGGAATGTAGAAAATTTATTTTGTCTACTTATACATTAGTTTGCAAGAACACGTAACATGTCTCAAATTACAGTACCGGTACTGGCGAAAAAACTTTCACATGAATGCTTCTTATGTTAAGGCAAAAAGCTGCATCATGAGGGTGCTTCAATCTAACCCCACTATTTTTTTTTCTGGACAATACATTTTGATGAGTGTAATGATGATTTAACCACTATATTTATTCCCTGCTATACACCTATAACTATAAGGCGGGCAGGCGAAGTAAAAGCCAAAAACTGCTTATTATTTGCTTTGTCAAGCTTTAGCTTTTCAAATGGTGTCAAACGCAAAGTGTGTTCATCGAAGTCACATAGAAACTTTCAAGCGCTAAAGTAGAGCTTACATCTATGAAACTTGGCAGAGTTACTATTGATTTTGAAGCTGTAAAGCTTTTGCCAACTGAAAGCATTGATAAAAGTGACAAAATTGTTCATTATTTTCATCAGGATTTTTATACCTCCTATCTACGCCTTTATAATATTTCCTAATTATAATTATTATTTAGTGTCATATCTTTGTATTCGTATGGTGTGTAAGAAAGTGCTGTTCACTTGTCCATTATTCTAGTACTGGCGGAGTATTTACCAATATTTCAAGTTTATAAATCAAAGGTTACACTTTGTTTTTCCATTTGGAGTTGTTTGTTTTTGTATTTTTTGATTTTATAATTTTGTATTTATCTATCGGCTTGAGAAGATTTAAAGTTAAGATATTTACATCTCACGTAGACACTAAAGTCCCCGGGAGTAAAAACAAATTGATCATGCTAATAAATCGACAATTTCCAATATTGAGCCTAAGGAGTTAACCGAGTTTGACCGAATTGTAATTTCCTATTGCTTTCCTTTCCACTTTACGCTAGCTGTATACCAACAGAATGCTCACTTTCCAGTGGCTAGTAGTAATAAGATCCTGCCACCACCCCTTCGCCTAAGCACTACGAACCAGGCCACTCTTGGGTATCATGCCCCGATAACCATATTCTCTGCAGTTAGGTGAATAGGAAGGATGTCCACGTAGTGCCATGCGTAGCACCTAACATACAACAGCACGACAAGTGTTGCAGATTTTCAAGTCACTTTTCTGTGTGATCTTCCGCGATCAGCAGGATTTCACAACTCCTGATTTCTTGATTTGACTTTGGTTTCTCTGTCTTTGGCATTGCAGATATATATCCAGTCGTGACCTTTTCCGCTCGGTACACATATGGCCAACGTGACACATTTTAGATCCAGCTAAAAAGTCATGCTGTCAGCCACTTTATGCTCAGTGCCCATCATTATTTTTAATTGCGGGTGATTAGAAGATTATATTTCTAATCAAGTCACTAGTGAGATGAATAATTTAAAATATATCCCGACGATGCCGCGCTTACTCGTGTAAGGTTCTGCTAGTTTTCAAGTATGGCGCATACATGAAGGCTTCAATAGTACGATTTGTATGTATAGTGGGTAGATGAGTCCCAACAGCAACTATTAATTAAATGCTGTCGTCGTAGCCGAATGGGTTGGTGCGTAGGTTCGAACAAAAATTTTTTTCTAATAGCGGTCGCCCCTCGGCAGGCAAGGGCATACCTCCAAGCCATGAAAAAGCTCCTCACAAAAATGTAGGTCCCTCCATTTGGGAACACAATTAAGACGCACAGTACAAATAGGAGGAGGAGCTCAGCCAAACTCCTAACAGAAGTGTACGCGCCAATTACTTCTTTTTTTTTTTTTTTTTGTATCTTGAGAAATAATATATCGCACCCTGGCAAATAAGTGAGAAGAATCAGAGCAATTGTAATGTACAAGCATTAGATACGAACGCAGCTTCTCCCAACACGGACTTTAAATATATAGTAAATATGCCAAGCTCAAAAAAATTAAAAATTTTCAGTCGCATTTGAGACATTACGATTCATTTTATCGAGTAGCCACTAACTTTACTGGCCACCTTGTGCTACAGGCAAAACAGCTTTGATCTCTCCAGTTCTTATCAAACTCTCGGGCGGCCATATTCCTTTTAAACTTAGTTTTTTTTTTAAACCCGCGCATTAGGGGTAATACCCCAAGGGGTATCATAAACTCTTTTCACATAACGATTATAGGTAACAGCATAAAAGGATCGGGATAGATATAGATATATATAAATATATTAACTTCAGTAAGCTCCCAATGATGAGAGGAGTGGATTTAGTCAAGTCTGTCTGCCCGGCCATCTGAATCCATAATTTGAAGACAGAGCTCGAAGTCAAATGGAAGGGTTCGCAGGGGAGTATTCACATCATCAAAGTTGCCGTAATCAAAGAAGCAGTGGATTGGTTTCTTACTGTTAGGGAGATACATATTTACTCTGACAGCCAAGCGGCAATTAGGGTCGTGGTTGTTCCAAACTGATCGGATAATGTCTGGGTTCCCTTTCGATCATATCCTAGTCACAGGGGAATTTCCGAAAACTGCTGGGGGTATGAGCTACCTCTGCTATGAGGTGGTTTTCCCACGAAATGAGAGAATGGAGATCCCTTTAGTCAAAGTGGGCTGCTCCCACAAGCGTGGGCTTTGCATCAACTCAGCGAGTGCAGAGCAAGTTTAAGAACTTGTAACGTCACGATTAGAAACAGGCTTCAGAAAGTTCAACGTATGGCGCTTATAATCAGCGGCGCTCTTAAAACCACAGCCTCTGCTGCTATGAATACTAATTTCTTCTTACCTCCACTAAACTTGTTGGTAAACAAAATGCAGGTAACACCTTGCTGCAACTAATCAACGGCGCGATTTAGATATTGGACACTTGGCCATATCACTAAACTAAACTAGAGAAATTTACATTCATTCTGCGGCGACTAAGTCTAATGGTGAGATTGTGACTAATTCTGCCGCTGGGTACTACCACTCGCCTCCTTCTTAATGTGCAGATTGTAGGAATACCCCTCTCAACCTGCAAATCTCGTAGCATCATACAAGCGTCATTGTCACTTCGGCAAACACGAGATGAGTTGATAGGATCAAATGTGGTGTTACAAAAAGAATTTTGAGAAAACGGAATGAACCTCATTTCGACTATTGTAGAAGCTGCTAGAACTAGTAGGAGGGAGAGTCTGTCAGAGATCTTCTCTTTCACTGTCCTGAGTGGCATGCCACTAGGTTTGGATACTTTGACTCATCGTTCTTGAATGATACTGATGGCTTCAGGGTTATAAGTGCCATCCTGATCAATGGGTTTGCACTTAAAACAAAATGGTTTAACGAGGGGTAGCAGGTAAACTGCTACTGTGGTATCACAATATATTAACAACTGTCTAAATGAGTTGATTTAAAGAAGACACTTCTACCCACCTAAGGTTATGAGACCCTTCTCTGCACCTGAGGATCGGAGGCGCCCAAGAGAGTTTCTGCCTGAGCTCTCGAACTTTGTGGGTTCCTTAAACGGACATTGTCCGCAAAGTAAATATATGTACATTGCTTCGAGTGCTTTCTGTTCTAGATGTCCGTGGATGGCGGGAATCATCTCGGAACCTTCTCCTTAACTATCCCGGGTTTTCCAAGGCGGATATTACTCCCTTTGCCCATTCCAGTGATTTAGCCTGTTCTTCTGTTAGCTGTTCTGCTGCTACCTCTCCTAGTTTAAATAAGACGCTACTGGCCGCCTTTTTCTCATAGTAGCTTTGCTTAGAGGGGCAGACACGTTTAGCCTGTCCCCCTGCCCTACGATAGTACTTCGCCTAGAGGTACTAGGCAACCTGCCGGTTAAACCTGGAAGCAGGTGCCGACCACCGTCCCCTGAAAGAGATTGAGGTAAAATGGGGATTGCTCGCTCTAAGCGGAGTTAATCCCGAAATTCATGGTGTTGATCGCTTGGAGACTGGTTTTCCCAAGCCTCCTCATCCCCCGCTGTCTCCTACAGTACTCGTGCTGGGACCAGTCCTATCGCTCAATCCCCCTCTATCTCCTATTAATGGCCACGAGTCTCAGACAAGGGAGGTCGAGGTCCGTGTGCACAGGTAAGGCTATATAGCACCAGAGGTCGCCAGGTATCCGGATCACTCCGTTCGCGACTGGGCTATTCTTGATCTGGGTCTCCAGCGAGGCTGAACCTCGGCACGGTCATATTACACCTTGTTCCAACACAAAGTTTTTTTCAAGAGGGTTGCTCCTCCAGCGGGCAGGACTTGGTCGTCGTTCAAAAAAGCAGTCAGAACTATAGGAATCTAGTGAACTCGCTCAGTACTGGAATGTACGTAAACGAACCCACTTCCATCCAATGATAAGGCCTGATTAATGATTCGGCTAAGCCCCAGCCCCACAGCAAGGTGCCTACCTCTCGGAGGATCCTGCTCTCACGGAGCTAAGATTTAGACATCCGCTATTACATCTTGTCTGCGCCTGCCTCGTATAAAATAGGCACCTGATGAATTTCATCAGAAGCATGAAGCGCTCATCATAACCGTAATTCAGAAATCGTTTCCCCCATTTTTCTCTTTGTTGTTTTTCTGTTTAACTGGGCCTTCTCTTCGGGCAAGCATTTACCCCAACCTTACCTAAAAGCGAACGCTCCTAAATTTGTTGTTATTTTTCTAGAAAAATATTACATATTATCAGGATTTGGAGTTTGTGTTCGCAAAAAAAGGATAAAAGCTAAATTTCGTTTTCAGAGAAAGCTGCAAATTTATTATCCTTTCAGATATTATAAAAAGTGGTTGATTATGAGGTTGATAGTTTCTAAAAAGTATGTGAAAAATTTACACTGCCCTCCTTATATATGCATTTTGTAACATACCAGATAAGCCTTTTTAACTTCACCTCAATTTTTAATTTGGCTCTTCACTTAAGCAGAGAAATTGTACCTTTTTATGGAAACTGGCGCGATTTCTTACAAATTCTTTACCAAACGACAGCGAATGCTCAAACCTTTAACGCAAGAGTCCTATAATAGAATTCATTACATTAATAACATTTGTAGAGAAAAAGAGAATTTGAATAGAAAACCTCTTAAATGAAAATCTTGGGCATTTATAATAAACGCGACCAATTTTGGAGCGACCAAAACAGTCTTGCGCAGAAGTCTACTGTCCACAATTCATTATAGGAAGTTGTCGTATCTAATCGGCTGAGTTATGGCAGCGGAAATACTGTTGATTGCCAGCACAATGCGCCTACAGCAAGATAATTAAGAATCAATGTAAATTCTGCTCAAATTTGGTATCGAATAAGAGTTTGATCCATTTATTTTTAGTTTAGACTACAAGACTATATTTATGTGGATAAATACAATATAACCCCAACTTAATTAGCACACTGGCTACTAGGGCCTTCAGTGCTAAGCAAAATTAAAATAAATCTTGTCTATACAAATGGGTTGAATATCCGTCGATGTCGCACCAGGTCGTTTCATACTTTTATTTAAAAAACAATGTTGGTTGTGGCAAAAAAACAAAAGACTTATGTGTAATGAAACAATATTGCCATATTTTAAAGAGTTTATTTATTTATTTAAAGGAGTAACAGTTATTAATAACTATTCCACTTACGAAAACAGCACGGGCTGCCAGGGCCTTCGTCTTATGGTATCTTAAACTAGAGTATTAATGTAGATAAGTAACTATACAAGAGGATGGGAGAGGGTAGTTGAGGAAGTGTTAGAAGATTAGTGGGTAGTGTGAGTTTCAGTGGAGTACAGTTTTATATATATTTTTCGCAAAGAGTTAAAGTTTTAATTTAGTTAGTTAATAAATTTACAATTTAAGTTAATGTTATTGTCATCTGTGTTTTTGAGTAGATTCGAAAGTTCCAGGTTAGGATGAATTGCGTTTCTAGTGTATTCCAATTCTGGGCAGGTATCGAGGAGGTGTGTTGCCGCGTAGTCGTTTGAGTTGCAAAAAGGGCAGTCTGGTTTGACTCTGGTTTAGGATGTGAACATGGGCGGTTATAGTGTGGCCGATTCGAAGGTGTGTAAATATCTTGAGGTTCTGAGAAGACATGTGTGTATTCTGTAAATTAAGATAATCGTATCGTATCATAGTTTTTAAATTACCCATACTCCGTTATAGCTTGTGATTATCATCAGATTAGATCCGCATGATCGGAACGGTAGACTTGCCGGCAAAATAAAAAACAAAATAAAATGTTGGTTAATACCAAAAAGTGTTTCAAAAATCCTTAAAGCAGACACATTTTTTAGCAGGGTTGTCAATTATCTTAAAAAAGAAGAAACACGGAAATATTTTCAAGTACAGCTAAATAAAAAAGACAAAAAAATAAAATAAAATTAGCTAATTACATAATTTATTCCCATATTGCTAACAATGCAGGTTTCAGCCAGATGCAGTTTTGACTATGCTAATGAATATATTTTTGATTTATTTTAAATTATTTAATAATTCTTTAATACGGAAAAAATGTTTGAATAGAGCTACCCATTTTTAATTACAAAAAAGAGTCAAACTAGAAAGTGCAATCAAAAAATATTGAAGGTACTCGTAGTATTATGGTTTATACCCAGTAAAAAATAGTTCGTCAAAACCTCAAAAACTAATCACAAACTCACTAAAACTGTTAAAGCTAAGAATCACAACCCATTGAGTCTTTACCAAAATTCATTCGGACTCAATAACCCCAAAAGCATACAGTATTTAGACTGCCAGTGTATTAGACTCCCAGATGGAGTCTTTTATTTTGTGTTGCTGTATAATAAAACGAAATTAAAAACTATTTCTTTCTGCTTTCGTTCAGAAATTTATAAAATTCATTCTTTGAAACCGAAAAATCAAGCGGAATAGAACTTGAGATCTCATTGAATTCTCTTAGGGTTAACCATTCACGATATTTGTTGTATTTGTCCTATCAAATCACATTATATTATAAAACAGTAGCAAATTACGAGTATAAATTCAGTTTTAAAAAATAAATACCAAACTCTCACTAAGAACGAATGATAATATCACTGAAGGAACAGAAAACTTCGTTAATTTGGTACTCTGCTTTGACTTCCACCTTAATGCAAATATACAAACCTGCAAAAAATCAATGTCCACCCTTATTGAATGCAAGCTCTAAGGAAAGCGCCAAGTTCGAAAAAATGGCTACACTCTCGGTCTCCACAGAACAAAGAATGCCTGAACTCTCTTACAAAAAAAGTGAAAGAACTAAGAGAAACCGAAAAACACAAAAGTATTTAGAGGAACCCGATACTACTGCAGCAACAGACTACTCTCTGTGGAAGGCGACCAAAAGCCTAAAACGACCATTTCATCCAAACCCCCCCCCCCATTATCAAACCAGATGGAGCGTGGGATATACTTCTCTTAAAACCCAAAAGTCCCTTGGTTAGAACTTAATAACAGAAAAACCCTTAAGAGATGCAATCATGCTAAAAAGATCTGTTCCACCTCAGTGGAAAGTTGCTCAAATCGTCATTAGTCAAATAATCCCAAATCATACCGCACGATAAGTTTATCTTATCAGAATATGGCACAGGGACCTAAAAAATTCTCTCTCATCCCATTCTTATAAGCTCTTATCTTACCAATAGACACTTTTTTGTTAAACAAGGCGATGAAGTCACCAGGCTCCACAAAATAAATATCATATCTGTTATGCGCGCATGATCTGCCAGCCTCATCAGGTGCCCTAATCGGAACATTTGCCGATGGTACAACTACTCCAGCTGTAGATAAAGTCGCGAACACTTGGACTTAAAACTTACTAATCTCTGCTGATTACTAAACAAAAAATCTCAATTGTGGCTACATATTTAATAAGATATTCTTTTCAAAGGTCATGAAACCAAATTGGGCATGATATTCTGCAGCCAACTCAAATATAAAAATAAAGGGTGATCAAGTTAGAGGTATAGGATTTTAAATTGAAATAAAACAGCGAAAGTCCAATGTGATTGGGCAGACTTTATTAATTTTAATGCAGAACCATTCTTGACATTTATATTTGAAAGATAATCCCTTTGAAATATTGGACGCAACTGCGACGTCATTCAGCCATACGTAAACACCAATTTTTAATGACTCGCTGGAGGACTTCGGTCGGTATCTCGTGAATAACTTTAGTAATATTGGCTTCCAACGCCTCAATCGAAGCTGGTTTATCCACAAAATATTTAGATTTTACTTACCTTTACAAATAAAAGTCCAAAGGTGTGATATCATTTGGTGGCTTGTCCGAGACAAGAGATAAATTCTTCACCGAAACGACGACGCAGGAAACCCATTGTGCCACGGGCAATATGAGAAGTAGCGCCGTCTTGTTGGATCTAAATGTTGTGGCGATCACGAGCTTTAATTTCCGCCACCAAAAAGTCGTTTGTCATGGCGCGATAGCGTTCGCCATTCACGGTTACATTGGCGTCAGTCTCGTCTTTAAAGAAATACTGGCCGAAGATTCCTCCAGCCCATAGGTTGCACCAAACGGTTGTTTTCAATGGATGTAATGGCTGTTATTGAATAGCTTCGGGTTGCTCTTGAGCCCAAATATGGCACTATAGGCCTTATAGCCATGCGGCATAAGCACTTTTTACATAGCGTCAATTTTCGTAAAACAATTGTACGATTGGCTTACGAACTATTAGGCAATAATAAAAAATTGCAAATGTCAACTTTACGAGAATCCAAAAACTACATTCTCGAGAAGCTAATTTGTGGCATCTAGGACCTTGAAAACATTGCCTATCTTTAGTAAAGAGCATCAAATATATTTATCATATAAGATAAAATAAACAACCTAAAATATTTCATTAAATAAATAACAATCCAAAAATGGCATCCAAAAGTATTTCAGTCTGCTCCTTTTCTAGTTTTATGGCCGCGATCAAATTCTATTATACTTTTTTTTGCATTGGTGTGAAGTTAGCTCTTCATTAACCTCAACAGATTCCCATGTTACCATTCCGATTCACCTGAAATACAAAAAACGAGAACTCAACTAAACTAGCATCCTAAAACACAGAAAACAAAAACAAGCAGAAAATAAAAAGGACGCAAATAGCATAGTTGTGAATAAGCAGAGAAACCAAAGGGATGAAAACAACAACACGCAACATTTGTGCTTGAAAAATTTTCGCCTTTTAATTTCGCACTCTGGTCCATTTTGCCGGTGTGGATTATGGCCACTTCATATTCACAACTGCCACTAACAAGTCGACTGAATGTAAAAACGCATTGGCAACAATAAAAAACAAAAACACAATCACAATCGCAGAAGCATCAACAGTGAAAAATTTAACAACACAAGAAGAAATAACTGTAATATAAAGGAAGAAACAAGCATAAATGACTCCTTTCATGACAAGAGGTAGCAGAAGGAAATAAGCGAAAAAGAAGGAGCAAAAAATGTTGTGCATAAAACCCTATTCAAAGAATAATCAGGATGGCACAAAAATGTATATATATTTTTTTTATATCCCCTTTATTTATCACTATCTGTTATATATTAGCAATATGTAATTTTTGTACAATTAAGGTCTATTATGTTATTTTACTAATGTAACAAAATTTTTTTTTCTTGTAATTATTTCATTATTTATTATTTTATTATAATTATAATTATTTTAATTTTTTTCGATAATCTGATTCGATTTCGATAGGGCCTTAAAAATATACTGTGAAATTTGCATACCGAAATGCTCAATATTTTAGCTTCTACAGCCCACTAACTAGGTAGAGAGCGGTCCGCGCGCTCCTGCACCTCAAACTTTAAACTCATTTATCTCGAAACTGTATATTTAAAAACTGCTCGTGTTGTAACTCAAAGTTATACACCGATTTGCTTGAAGTTTTGTGAAGCCTTTTTGTACATTACTATCGGAAGGATAAACCTAAAATTTCAAATAGCTTGCGTTGATAAATTACTTTTTGGGGGTTAAAAATATCAATAAAATAGCCCTAAATTCCGACCTTTTTTGAAAGGCTTATTTTATAATCCATTTTATACTTGTTTTTTAAATTTATGGGTTCATCCTTTCCGTTAATATGTTATAAAAAAAACCAATTTCATTTTTTCGTTTCAGATCGATAGATTAAGAATAATAAATAGAGCAGTTTCGGACCTCGCGCCGTAGGCAGCCGACAAGAAATAATCCTGAGCCACCATTTTGGAAAAAAAATTAAAAAAAAAATTGTTTGTACTCTCGAAAGAATAAATTAAGTTGTGTTAAGGCCTCAAAATATTATTATTTTATCACCTTTAAAAATATGTTTAAGAAATGGCCGATTTTGAGGCTTCTACATGAGGGTCCCCCCTTAAGTCACGATGTATGGCTTCATTGTAAATAAACCAACCAGAATTTGTTCTATTTCGTAATATTTTAGATTGTGTTCGCTGTATGAGCTGAAGATTTGTGTTTTTACCCGTTCCCCATATTTCTATTCCGTATTTCCAGATAGGAGTAATAATTGTTTTGTATATAGCATAATCACCTTATTATAAAATGATAGTCTTGGTGCTCGTCCGATTAGCCAATTTTATTGCCTGTACTTATTCTTAATTTCACGTCTAAATCCGAATCGATGTCTTGGTATCACTTTTTTTGCTGTCATAATTGGTTATAGTCGGTCGACGAATATTTTTTCAAACACTTTTGAAAGTATTGGCAATAAGCTGATGGGCCGATATGAGGCAGTTTTGATGGCATCTTTTCCTCGTTTGGGTATGGCGGAAATTTGAGCAATTTTCGATAGTCGTGAGAATTATTTAGTATCTATCATGTAATTAAATATATTTATTATGAATTGGAATGATATTTGAGGTAACTCTTTAAAAATGTAATTTTCATCACAATGATTTTTTTTTTGACAGTAAATAATTACATTTATTTATTTCTTTGGGATTAGGAAATCCAGGAACCCTCTTTCAGCTGGGAACTTAAATTTGACACCAAAATCGGTAAATGAAACGAAAAACGAAGAAAATAATTTACTTCGAATTGATAACCTCTCGTTTTGGAAGCCGCAATAAAGCAAAAGGTACAATACCCTCAGCGCTATACCCACTAGCCAACCGACGCCTCCAACTCCCTTAAGCTGGCGCTAGTAGCTGCTTCGGCAGCCCAAATGCGCACAATAATGTAACAACTTAATTTCACTTGAATGCCTTTTTCTGGCACAACATAAAAATATGTTTTTGCCTCTGCGATTTTTTTTCTATCTTTGCAGGCACCGCTTTCGTCCCTCCACCTTTTAACCGCAGCGTTGTAACTGAGAGTGCCAGGCGGCCTTCAGCGAGCCAAACCGCACTTTCTTTCGCATTTGAGATTTCTTCTGGTTTTTCTTGTTTCCCTAATTTTTCCGCTCTTCTGCTAGTTTGTCCTTTTTCCCCATTTTTATTTTTTTTTTTGATAAAATGTTCACCGATGTTTTCCTAAAAGTCTACGTTACTGGTTTGCTGGCGTTTTTATCACAAGTATTGCTGTTTACGTTTCTTTGATGTGCTTCCCGGTTGGCCCTAAAATACCATGGAAAATAACCAGCTACACAACCGCTTTT
This sequence comes from Anastrepha fraterculus, assembly GCA_037575425.1. NCBI lineage: Eukaryota > Metazoa > Arthropoda > Insecta > Diptera > Tephritidae > Anastrepha > Anastrepha fraterculus. The sequence goes on from JAYXIM010045825.1 coordinate 13,656, forward strand.
CCCGTCCTGGTGCAAATAGAAAAATGCAGTCCAAGTGACGCTTGCTGTCTTTTGTTTTGTTTTAATTAAAAACTTTTTCTCACCCAACACAGGAACCAACGCAGGCACCACTCAGTCAGTCAGTCATTCAGTCAGCAGCTAGCAGTTGGTTAGAAGGTTGCACAGCCATGCCTAATTATTTCAGGTGGATTTGTATGAGTCCATTAAAGGTTGTTTGGCATATAAGTATGCATGCATGTGTGTGGGTGTGTTTGGGCGAGCTGAGCGTCAATGCAATATTTGCGAAAATTCAACTAATAATAAGCTCACTGCTGTTGCCCCTCTTGCTGGTTGGACTAAGTCCACCGCACCTCCCAGACGTTCTCAGTTGGTACTGAATTGCTGAATTTAAATCGCTGAATAGAAAAGCAACCGCTATGCTTGAGGTTTCATTCAAATTGCGGGCGCTCGCCTTGACCACCACTGCCGATTAGTCTAGGAGGGATTCGAAATACTTACATTTATATGTGTGAATACGTACATACTTGCCTACATATATTTGCATGAGTGTGGTGCACAAGTTCATGGGTCATAGGTCAATGTATGACCAAACTTGAACTTTCAAAGAAATGAATGAAGTTAGGCGGAGTAATGTTAAATTAAATTTTAACGCAATTTTGTTTTTGAAGAACTTTTGTACCAAGTAAGAAACAATTATTTTGAGTGATGGAAATATTTATTTTGACCTTTGCGCACTCCATTTCTTGCATGTTTGTATACTGCAGCTCTCTGGTTCACAAGTGTCAAATGGACGTACGACACCATTAGGGTGATTAATTTTGTTTGAAAAAAAAAATTGGAAAATATAATGGAAAAATATTTTTTCTTTTTGTTTTTCACCTGAGAACTCCTTTGAGGAGCTTAGGGTCTATACAAGGCTTTTTCAATGTACGAGATTAGCTCCTATCTTCATAGCATTGTCCCAGCCCATGTTTATGGACGATAAGTCATTCAGGATGACTTTTGACCAGTGTTCTTTGGCCGGCCGCGGTTTCTGCTTCCTTGAGGATTCCAACCTAGGATCATTCTAGTAATACTGTGGAGCGGTTTTCTAAGAGCGTGAGCTCTCAAACTCCATTTCCTACATGTGAGGAACGCGAAACCCCGGTTATTTCTCTCCAGAGTTTTCTGTAACTTATTATGTTGGACCAGAATATTCTGCATATTATCTTCAAGCGTTTTTAGTTGAAGCATTGAAGTTTCTGCGTGATCATTTCCGAAACAAGCCACGTTTTTCTTCCATATAGCAAATGGAAATAAATATTTTGATGTAATTTTTTGACAATTTGCAAAATAAGGAAAAGCTTATTTTCCAAACATTCAACAGCAGAATAAAACTTCATCAAGTTTAAGAATCGTTATCTGAAAAAATAATAGTAACAAAAAGTTTAGCTAAAAAATTTGTGTTAAAAAAAATCTTACATTTAAGATTGATTTAGTATTTTGTAGCACCTCCTACTTGTTTTGTGGCTTCCTCACATCTTCTTTGCATTGCATTGAATGCATTGAATTTAATAAATTTGCGCATTTATCCGGAAAAATGGAGTACCAAGACTTTTAAATTTGGTGCCTCATTTATCTTATAAGTGTCTTTAAGGAGGGAAACCGGTTTAGGAGGCCAACATTTTGGTGTTTTTCGAGAATTGTTTGAACAAAGAAGGAATTATCAGAAATTGTTTAAGTTTAGAAGATATTTTATTTATATTTTTAGGTACACTTTTAAATTTTTTTGAAGCTATTTCCGCGGGAGATAGTGGCGTTAGAGCGTATTGTCTTGGTGGTGGGAATTCCTGAAGTTGCAATTTTTCTCTGAAATCAACAGCATTTTTTTTTTATTAACAACACATTTCTTAAGAATATGAACCTAATTGTGGTAAAAAATATTGAAAATTGCATGCTTTTGAGGCGCTTCAACACAAAGTAGTTTTTTTATACCACATTTTTTCATCTATTCTGCTTGAAAACCCATATTTTAAATAATAATATAATCCCAGAATTAGGTTCATATAAATTAGAATTGAATAAAGAAAAAATCCCGAAAAATTTTAGAACGATTGGTCGATAACTTTTTAAACTAGAATGCCCACCAGTTGAAAAAAAGTAGTTTCGAGAAAAACGTCGTGCGGAACCGATGGGCAGTCACTTAAGTGCTCATAGAATCGGGAATAATGCGAATTTCGCTTTAAAATTTGTTCCACATATTCTTGAGTAGTTATACATACTAATGATTTATGCAATAAAAAAATCGATTTTTTGATCGATCTAAACCGAAATGAATGCCACGTATGGATTCGATGCTCTATAACTAATGATTCGGTGTTGATAGCAAATAGCTTTCGGGATCGAGATAAATAAATAAATAACAAAAAAACAGAATAACAAAAAAATAAAATAAAAAAATCGGTTTAACAACAGTTGTGGCTTTGTTCTCTGTCTGGGATACTTCCTAAAAAAATCGTTCAATTTTTCCAATCAGAATAGAGGCACGTTTCTGTTTCTAGCTCTACGCGGCAGGAGTCATTTGTAATTTTTAGCTCTGTTTATTAATATAAAAATATTCTTCTCAAAAAACTCTATTTTTAGTACTGCGCTTTGAGAACACAGTGAATCATAAAAAATGCAAAATTTTCGAGTTAAAGTATTAGTTTACAGAAAAAGAAGCTTTCGGGATGTGAGAAAAATTTGGAAAACGTATAAAACCAATACTGGGAGGGATGAAATATGTTGTATATTGGCATTATTGGAAGAAAGTCTTTGGCAGATGCAAGAAAAAATCGAATTGATCCAAGAACTAGGAAATTAAGTGTTATAAGAATTAAGCTTAAGTGGCACCGGATGGTGAAATGCCTTGTACAAAACTCCATTTATATGCATTTGTATATATAAGTAAATCAAATATCAATAGAGGAAAAAGTTCCGGAAAAAAGCGTAGATAAGAACCAAAACGTGATTTCTGAAACCAAAATCCCTCTCTCAAGCATCTTTATGTTATATATATGTAACATATGCTTTTGCTGGGTAGTGGGCAAAGCGTCTTCTCCAGCGCCTTTCTGTTATGTTATGCTAAATATATTGAGTTACATGTCATCAGACTCAGTTAGGTCTGAATAGTACCCTTCAGCCTTTTCTGAACCAACCTGTGGTTTAAATAAACTTTGTTAATTTCGGCAGCCCATTATTATTTCGAATGCAATCTTGGAAAGCCTTTTTCAGTATAGCGAAATGCATGTACACAGGAAATGTTCCACGGTCCCCTCTTTTTCAATATCCAAACAGATTCGACAATAGTCATTATGTGGTACCCCCAGTATATTTGCATGCCTTCCAATTAAACAATGCCCTGTTAGTACCCCTATAGTGTTTCTTATATCCCATATCCTAAGCTTCAGTGGCGATTTTGTGCGGCCGTAGTCCCATTCTAGCCAAGTTTGCCTGCTTATTTGCTAAAAGGTGATTACTTCCAAAGAGCATTAGCAGCATCAAGAGAGTGTATATCTATTAATATTTGCACGTAGCTAAGGGAACCGGTATTAGCACATTATCTGGGTGAATGTTTAGTGTTGTACCTTTCCTTGCAAGCTCCTCTGGTTTGCAATTACCTTCCATATTTCTAAAGCCTGGCATCCAGATCAGATTTATGTTACAATATTGCGATACTTCGCGTAATAGTTTCGCTTTTGGCTTGTGTTTTACTGACTTTACCGATTTCAGAGCTGCCTGACTCTCCATGTAGATAAATACTTCCCCCGTAGTTAGGGATATCTTCTTTAGTAGCAATTTAAGAGCAATAAACCCTCTCGTATGGCGATAACTTCCGCCTACAAGACACTCGGCACTGATGCTTAGCTTTTCAGAGTAAAACTCCCCCACCAAACTGTTCATCAAGCTTAGCTCTGTCAGTAAACATGTCGCCTACCTACCTATACCACCTAGTACTCTTTAGAAGGGAATTTTGAAGTTCAAAGTTTATTGAAATGAGGTTCTTCACTTTTACAGAAATCTGTAGTAGCTGGAATAGCGTAAAATTTTCTTAATATAGACGAATGGCCTTTATTGAATACTTTTAGGAGGGCACGTTTCTTGAGCCTCAATGCTAATTTGGTTGCTTACCATTTAAGTTAATTGGCAATAAGTATAAAATTACGTTTACTGCTTTTATGGGAGTGGTTCTAAGTGCTCCACTTATACATAAACTTGCTGCTCTTCGAATACGAGCCAATCAGAAGCCCCAAGTTAACCCTATGGCTTTTTTGCATGAGTAAAGTGCTATTGAAGCTTCCCCCGCTGTGTCTTCTACATTTACTCGTACATTCCTATTTAGGACCAGATGTATGGTAATAGTAGGTTACTATTAATATTTGGCCTAATAAAAAGATGTGAACTATTTTATTTAAAAGCCACATTAAAATATTTGCCCACAACACTCGGAAAATCTGAAACTTGGTTTACCCCAAGAAGTATAAAATCCTTTCTTTGGAATTCGTACGCAATAGAAATAAGCAACAAATCCCTCGGTAAATTAAATTAGAGTTGATGCCTCCTTAAACCCAGACAAATGCGAAGGATAACTTAAAATAAATTAAATCGACCACAGTTGCTTACGCGTAATCATTGCAGCTGCTCCAGGTGAGAGTTGGATGGCCAAGAAGCAACGCAGATGGCCGATTCTATGGGTTGCTGACTACGAAATTGTCCCTGTTGTTGCATTAAGCAAATTACATGGTAATACTAAATTAACCAAAGCTTATTACGAGAGGACAACGTGAAAACCGCGACTGAAATTAAATATACAACAAAAACACACGCAAACAACTGGAAAACCTACTAGCATATACACACACACAGGCGAACAAATGTGGCATGCGAACACAGCCGCAGAACACAAACATAAATACACTTGCACTCAGCGTCAGCAGCACAATTCACTTTCATGCCAGCAGCACAAACATAAAACAAAAGCAATAACAAACCCAACCGAGCAACATAAACTCCAAAAACGGCAGCAGCAGCAACAAAATATACGAGTAGTGACAGTGGCGGCAAAGGCACCACAATCAGCTGCACAAAGGATTCCAATGCCACAATCAAACATCCAGGCGGGTAACCGAAGCCAAAAAGCTGAATGCTCAGCAACACTTGGGCTCATATAACCTTCCATGCGTACTCATTTATGTGTGTGTGCAAGTAGCAGTAAGCAGAGGACCTACAAATGACACTTTCCGATTGTAAATACGGCGACCTATCGGACATCTCTGGCAGGCAGGTGCGGAGACGCAAGGTGGCAGGCAACCGAAACTGAAGCGTAAATAGCAATAAGCGCAGGATATAGAAGGTTGCCATGCGAGCGGCACGGGGATGGGGAGACTATGAAAGCAACAGCAATTGGCGGCATACAGAGATAAAAATCCACACCAACTGCCAAAGCGCCAAATTAAATGAATTTTATTTATACGAATTGCGGAAAACATGTGCTCCAGCTGCCGCAGTCGCCGTTGCCGTTGCCGTTGCCGCTATTGCAACTGTGCAGCGCTTACTCATTTACACATATCCACACAGCAGCACACCCATTCACTCGCAAGGCAGCTGAGTTTTCGCAATTTAAGTGAAACTTTTATTGCTGCAACATTTTCGTTGACGGCAACAGAATGCCTCGCATGGCCCAACGATACAAAAACCACAACAACAACAGCATTGATGTAAGTATCCATGCTCAGTAATATGATGACACAACTCCAGCGCTGCTCAAGCACTCTATGTGGCATTTGCGACCAGCCACTGCCTGCTACCCCGCGCTTCATCACGGGCTAGAGTCATTCGTTCACTACATGAATTTCTAGTGTATTTTAGTTTATGAACATGACGTGCCGCCACACTCAAGGCGGAAAGCAAACGCTACACTCCCCCGCACAACATCCCATCATATATGTGCATATTTTTCGCTTGGCTTTGCCCTCCCGCCTTCGCTTGTGTTTTCATAAATTTCTTATGAGACACGAAGCACAGAAGCAGAAATTACCGAAAGCCAAAAAAATAACACAAATCCTCAACACCAACAATAAAATGCAGTAGAAATAAAACTGAAGTGGAATAAAATTATGTTGTCATGTAGCGAGAGTACTCAACCGACACTCAACGCCACTCGGCGCCGCCAATGGGTAAAGAATGAGAAGGCAGCAAGCAGCGCTTCCCAGCATCCGCGCTCAGCCACAGTGCCTTTGGATGCCACACACACACACACATACACAAATATCAACGTTCATCCACAAAGCGTTCGCTGGTATTGCAGGCCGCACTGGCAGGCAGCAGACGCTTGTGAGCAATACCGTTACATGGCTGGGTCATTCCGTTTTGCTGCTTTCGCCGTCGAAGTCGCATTGCTGCTACTTTTACTATATGTGTACGTGTGTGTGTGTGTGTGTGTAGCAGAAAGCACTGTGCTGCTCAGCAGTCGTGCCATGCGAATTTTATGCCGCACAACACCATTGGGACAGATTTGTTGAAATGCAAACAGAAATTATATTTGCAGATGAAAGTGCTGCCTCCTCCGTCTCTGCGCTTCCGGCTGCTAAAAGTGGAATTCCAGCTCACTTTTGCTTTGTTGTGCAAGGATTTGGATTTTTGGCAGTATTCAAGTGCAAGAGTGCTTATGTGTGCGTAGAGAATTTATGGCTTAGAGCGCCTACAAGCACATTGCGTTCCAGCAGCTTTAAAATGTTCGCACACATGCCAGCGTGCATGTATGTGTACGCGTGGCTTAAGCATTCTCTTTGCTGCACACACACACAGACATACCTTGGGTTTGGATAATAATTACTCGAAGCTAAACTTCAAGGGATTCTGTTTGATATATTCCTGAAGTAGTGGAAAAATTCGCCTGCGTCTAATAAGCAGAGATGAAAATTTCACCTGTGGCTTGACGTGAGCTTTGCAGGTGAGCTTACCTTTTTCAACTATTAAGCAAAATGTTGTATTTTTCACCGAGTCTTGCTCCTCACCGCAACAAAAGTGTCTAATCGCTTTTATGGCTGCCTGCGTATGCGAGTGGCTTCCCTCTTCAAATTCTGAAATTAATTTTCGAATTGTTGAACTCGGCGCTTTCGAACGTGCGAATGCATGCTAGCGGAGTAATTAATAAATCATTTTACATAACTTGCGCAATCAGTCAAACAAAGGCAGCAAATGCTCAAAGCGCACCCACACACATACAGACGTACATTCATTATCGTATATTAATGCCACAGCTAACCGCAAGCATGCAGCACATTTCAATTAGCACTCAGCGTTGCGCGCTAACAGCACTGCGAGCAGCAGTAAAAAGTTGCCACAGATTCAGCAAATCAACTATCGAAAGTAGATTATTGAAATATACCGCAATGCGCAGCCGAAGTAGGCGGCTGCTACACAAAAATTCGCTACCTTCTTATGCTCAAATGGGCAATACTTTATAAGTTAAATAAATAGCAAAGCAATGCCAGAAAGCACGTGCAAGGCTTCGCTCAACTCACCACACACCCCACTAATGCCCATGGCTAGCCGTTTATCGCCTTCCAATCACAAACTGCGCCATACCCTCAGCTGAGCGTGACTAGCAGCCGATACAGCAGCCGAAAAACGGCATTGCAGACGCTCTTGGGCCCATTACACTCACACCCGTGCGTAAATATATTTGTGTGTACAGTACAAGAGCATGCAGACCTACGAATGCAACATCGGATGAATAAAACAAAGCAACGAGTAACCGGCATTTGGGCGAATGATCGAAACACAAAAAAGGCACAACAAAGCACTGGACCACAGCGACAACCACAGCCGTTCCAGAGGCTTATGACGAAAAAGCCGCAAATTCGTTGCCAAAGTAACGTAAACGAACAACAACAACAACAATATCAACGGTACTTGCACAATGCCATCATGGATGGAAATCGAAAAGTAAGTGGCAGGCAGTCTGACAGCGGGAACTTCTCATCGCTGCAGCCGGTTTAGGTGAGTAGATTCTCTTGTGCCACATCACTGCGGAAATAGTTGGAGCCACAAAACACACAAACACCCCCACACACACAGATGCACACAATGCAATGACAACAAAATTACTGCAAACAATAACAACACTAGTTGCAGCCGTGCGTCAGCAACGTCAACAATACACCGCAGATTGGTTACGCATACTGCCACCTAAGCATCGAAAGCGCACCCTAAGCGCACGAAAAGTGGAGGATGCAAATAACTCAGCACATGCACACATGCACGCACCTCGTCTGTGTATTCGAAAACAAAGCCCAACAAACAGACGTTACATTGCTCTGTGCCGCACAAATCGTCCAAAATCACAAAAACTTCAAACAAATCAGCTTTCGATTTGCAAAACTACAACTAAGTTGAAATGCAACTGGATATTTGGTGAGCATCCGCCTGACAACAACAACCACTTGCTGATTTAGACAAGGGATTTCATCATATATATGTTTGTACTAGTAGCTGGAAAAATAAAAAGCTCAATAAAAATAAAAGTGATCTGTTAAAGAACTATGCAGACCACCGTTAAAGAACATTAGGAAGCGATCGCTCGTTAGGGCATAAATTGTGTGCACGTATGCACACATGCACATAAATATACTGAAACATCGACCACATCGCTGGGAGCTATAGGTGTCCAGCATTTAGGAGACCACTAACAAATGAAAGTCATTGAGAATAATTCAAATAAAACTAAACCACTTTTAAGCTGTTCAAGACCTACTATCACAGACAGTCAACGAAATGAAAGCAAATATTGCCATTATATAAAACTGACTGCCCATGGACCTACGACAGAAAGAAATGCGCGGCTAGCGGTTTCCCCACGATATTGCACTGGCTCACATGAATAGCGGGTCAACTTACACCTACCGTAAGAGGGGGTTGGGGGGCAGTATTAGACATTACCCTGGCAAATGATTCCCCTGCTATAAACATCAAATGGAGAGTGAGCGAGAGCTACACCCACAGCGATCATCAGGCTATCATAATGGAAGTGACCGGAAGGAGGAGTCCCACCCAAACATATAGGTCAAAAGTGGAAGGACAAGAAACTTAATAACGATGATAGAGCAATTACAACCCACAGCAAGTCCAGCCTAGAATAGCTTACTGCGTGTAATAAAATTCACTCCTAGAAAGTTCCCAGCCGGAGGGCATACCAAATAGGGCCCTGAAAGTCGAGATCGCTAAACTTGCACACATATTTATAGGGGTATTTCTAGCTTGCCTTAACGAAAGCACTGCCCAAAAGAGATGTAAAATGCAAACTCTTGTGATTTTACCCAAGGGAAACAAAATATCTGGTGAACCCGAGTCTTACCGAACGATAGCTCACTAGACACTGTGGTAAAAATTCTTGAGAAAATTATTTGCGACAAAGATAAAGGTATTTTATCCACACACCAATTCAGCTTCAGCAAATCCCGCTCCACCGTGGGTGCCATTAAATACGTGGTAGAATTCGAGAAGCCATTGGAGGTGAGAGATGGTGTGGCAGGAAAAATGAATACTGCGCTGTGGTAACTCTAGACTCTTTTAACACAGGTGCTGGTAGCTAATACTATAAGCCCTCATAAAAGTATGGTAACATCATGAGGATCGGCAGCGAATCAGTCAGTGGGATCAAGGCTTCGTTGACGTCCACGAAATTGGAAGTAGTTGAGCGCAAAAGTTATGTGCTTCTAATGAGCAGCAGAAAGGCAGCAGAAAGGCAGTAGAATTTTTAAAGGTTCTCAGTTATCTTGTAACTGTATCTATCAATTCCAAACCTGCTATTAGGTACATAGTGGGTTGATAATATGTGAAGAAGGCGTGGATTGCATGGTCCTGTTCGGCACATATAATACCAAAGAACGGTGCCCTATACATAGCAAAATTATACTAAATATATAGTAGGAATATCAGTTTGGTCCTTTTGCACGCGGCACCGATTTGGGCTGATGCATAGAAAATAAATAACTACTCAAGAAAACTAGAAATACCCGTCCATCGGCTAAGCGCCGTCTATCGGCTAAGCGCTTTGCTGCTTCCCTACAATTTCTGATGTTGTTTCCTTCGTGATTGCATGGCCTAATCCCTGCAACATTTTGGCAAATGCAAAAAAGGGAGTATTTATAAGACTATCTGAGCACGACGGTAGAGCAAGGCCTAAAGAAATTGCAGCAGAAGAAAGGCGCCGTTCGATCGCTCAGAGGCAGGACCGGTGGATCAGATCACTTATCACGTATGGACGTCTGATTTTTATTTTCAATCCGATTGTTATGTTTCTTACATATTTGTGAAGGTTGACGCTTCCGTAGATTTGTGTACAAATTTCAAGCAAATCAGACGAAAGCTGAGGAAGTTATACAACTTTGACTGAAAGGATTTAGCCAGGGCAACTAGGTGCTAGGGAAGCTTTAGGCTAATTAATACTAATTCTTATAACGTGTTTAGAAATGACCATGGGGAACAAATCACCACCTGACTCAATTCCTTTCAGGGCACGGGGTATTTAGGAAATACTGCCATAGATTTGGACATGACAGTTCACTAAACTGCCCAATCTGCAGGTAGAGGGAAGGAGATGTTGATCATGGCTTGTTCCAATGCCCTCGCTTTGCTCCCGAAACCTTTAAAACCTTACACGGAGAAAATTGTGTAGCTTATAGGCTGAAGTAAGCTGATAACTGGAAGAGGATCCGTAAAACATATTCGTAATGATCTAAAACGCGCGGAGTTTCGTAGGCTTCAACATTGAGGTTATGCCTTTTTGACAGTTCCGTGGGGAGAGCGATAGATTGTAAACAGGTGTTTAGTCCGTAGGTGTAGCTATGGGGCTACAAGTGGTGCTATGGGGCTACAAGTGGTTCATTCGAGGAAAAAACGCTTAATGCTTAAACCGCCTCCCAACGATTTACTTCTAGTGCAGGCGCTAAAGGGCATTGAGTATGCAAAATGTGAGGACCGCATTCTATAAATAGTTTTGAACTCAGAAAAGCTTGCAGATTATGATTCTGGATGTTGCCGGGAGATTTGATGGTCCGTTTTTTTTTTACCCCACCCCCTTAGTATTCAAGTAAATGGACTGAACAAGTGCTTTGAAACCATTTCAATGATTGTTTTAGTGATAAAATTCAATTGTTTCTTATGAGTAAAGATAATTTTAGTTAGTCAATAAAAAAAAATAAAAAATCAAACACATATTTTTGATAAGAAATGATTTAATAGGAAAAAGAACATTTTAACATAGGTCATACAAAAAACTACAAATAATCTCTTTTATTTTGGAAGTTATTATTAATATACTTGAACAACGAAATACAATTTAGTTGTAACTTTTTGCAAGAACAAGCCTTTGTTTGACAATTAGATGTACATTTGCAGGGTTGAATTAACAATTCCGGTAATGGTCGCTTCGTCAATTGTCGTGGATACAATTTACCATCTTTTTTTTCATAGCCTAATAAGGTGTAATCAATAGGCTGTAGTACTGTTTGGTCAGAATTTATCCATATATGTATATGTTTGTACTGAAGCTCTTAACAAATGTAAATGTAGAGCATCTGATGTGCAAATTACTTTTAATAAATTTAAGCCGAAGCCGATATTTTGACAAATTAATTTATAGCGAAGTTCACCAGCAGTTAATGTTTTTTTGAGAAAATATAGGTGCAAATAGTTGCTAATTCCGACTGTTCGACTGTTAGGTATGGATTTCCTAAATGCCTCAGACCATTTTGCACAAAATCCAACGATGCAGCTTTTAAACTATTTTTTTTTTTTGAGCCCAATCTGCTAGTCGAATCGCAACCACTTAGAGAGTGTAATGCTGGCAAAATACGAGAAAGGTTTTCGCCAAGGGATTGAGCAGCTAAATGACACCCTGAAATGTATTTTTTTCTTACAAGAACCTTCAAACCATAGACCTTTCTTCATTGAAATCATTATTATCTATAGCTCCATGAAGAAATAACGACGAATCTCGAACAATTTGTAGGAATAAACAATTTTCTATCTATATATTCACACACAATTGACGTTAGTACTTCTTTATCGATGTTTTTTAATGCTTTGTAATTAATGCAATGGCCAAATTTATTCATCATATTGATTAAATTTTTCGATCGAGTCAAATGATGAATAGATTGAGCTAAAGCAATATGCTTTGGAGTCGGTTTCTCAGTAATCGTGAAGTAAAGCGTTTTTCAGTAAGAGCGCTTCAACTTTGTTTTTGAATAAAACACAAACGGTTTGACTTTTTTAGCTAATTTTTTTTTATTATCGAGCTTGAACATATACATTTAAGTGTGAAATTCGATTTCTTTTGCATGACTACCGCGTGCACGTTTTACGAAGTCCAATCGTTGAACCCAATTTTCGACCACTCTTTTGCATAAATCGGCCGAAATTCCAGAAATTTCGCGTTTAATATTGGCTCTGAGCTCACAAATCGTCGCCGGCTTGTTACTGTAGACCAATGACTTCACATAACCCCAAGGAAAATAGTCTAGAGGTGTCAAATCGCACGAGCGCGGCGGCCATTTCTGGAAATAATGCGCTCATCGAACTTACTCTTCAACAAATCAATTGTAGCGTGTGCTGTGTGGCTTGTGGCCCCGTCCTGTTGAAACCACATGTCGTTTAAGTCCATACCATTCAATTGCGGCCAAAAATAATCGTTTATCATGTCGCGGTATCGATTTCCATTCATAGTAACGTGGCGATCGTTCTCGTCAACGAAAGAATATGGGCCAATTACGCCGCCGGCATGTAAACCGCACCAAACAGTGATTTTTTCGGGATGCAACGGTGCCTCATGAATCACGTGTGGATTGCTTTCTGCCCAGTAATGCATATTTTGCTTGTTGACAAAGCCATTGAGCCAAAAGTGAGCTTCCTCACTGAAGATGATTTTTCGACTTTAAACTTTCTTAACAGAACACGCATTTTTATAATAAAATTCAATGATTTGCAAGCGTTGCTCAAGTGTGTAGCGTTCCATGAGGAAATGTATACTAATGAAGTTTACAAATGACAAGCGAAAAATAAAAAATATTGCGTCTTTCGCCCTCCCTATCGGAAAAAAGTTGAAGCGCACCTATTGAAAAACGCCTTATATATCAAGAAACACTGATAACGCTCGTCGATTGTAATTTACACTTAATTTTTTATTTTTAGCACTTGCATAAAAATTTGCCAATTATTCGGTAAATGATTTTTCTTTAAAAATTGTTCAATTAAAGTTTCATCACATAAAAACCCATTTGGTATTACTTCAGTACTTAATATTTCTTTACGAAGATGTTTTGCCACTTTAACAATGGAGTTTGTTGAAGTTACGGTACGAATATGTTCAATGACTTGATCCAGTGATATGTTGCCCATAAACACTAATGATGATTTCGATCGATCATTTGGATATGAAAATAAAACGTTTTCACCATACTTATCTATTAGTAGTGATTTAATATCACGATTTTCTACAACTGCATCTTCTATGTCAGTGAGTTCAGATAGTCGCTTAGCTAATGATGACACTTCAAAAGAGTGAGTTGTTAATTTATGTTTTATTTCATTAATCAGCTTCTCAAATGCCTCTATAAGAATGTCATGTGGTATTTTATTTGGAGGTCTACCTGCTGGAGTTGCTGAGTTTCTTGGTAGTCGTAGATAACTTCGATAACAGTGTTTATGATACCTTACTTCCATTGCAAATAAATCGGCTGGATATTCGCAAGTGTCAATTTGTGTAAAAACATCATCTTGTCTTTTTCGGGCAGTATTTAAGATTTGTTCCGCTGCTGACATTTCGGAGCACAAATAAAGTGTTTTGTTTTTATTTCTTGTTTGTTTACCCCAGATTAAACATTTTAGATCTTTATTAAATTTTAAATTTGTTCTTGATGACCTTCGAGTGCCTTGAGTCCTGACACACTAGCTTCTGCAGAGCAGGTAGAAATAGAAACATTCTCCTGCTTTTGTAGTGCCAAATCTTCACGTCTTATCTTCTCTTCGCTAATGTAACTTGCCATACAAGTTCGATGCCAAGTACATTTGTATTCAGTAAAGTCTGCATTATTTTTAATTTTCTCACTAATGCCATCTTTTCTCCGATCTGCTGCTTTCTGAATATTTATAAATGATTGTGGTTTTGGATTCTTCACTAAATTACCCGTTTCATCACAAAACAAACACGAAATTTCGTATAGTTTTCGTTTCTTTATATAATATTTATCACTTCTAAAGGCATTGTCCATGTGTTTATTTAAACAAAACACTAATAAAACACTGAATTATAAGAAAACTTAGCTAAAATAATTAAGTGATTCCGAAAAAATAAACCGTCATGCGCCACGAAATATTTTCTACTGACGAATACGAGTGCTATGACGCAATAACGCTTGGACAAGGTGAAGGGCGGGGGAAAGGGAAGGGACCATCACAGCTGCCGGCAACATGTTTGTTTTTTTGTGTAGGGTCTCAGGTAAAAGAATTTCAGCATTGTTGCCGGTCCTCACATTTTGCATACTCAATGTCCTTTAGCGCCTGCACTATACTTGAATACTAAGGGGGTGGGGTAAAAAAAAAAAATGGACCATCAAATCTCCCGGCAACATCCAGAATCATAATCTGCAAGCTTTTCTGAGTTTAAAACTATTTATAGAATGCGGTCCTCACATTTTGCACACTCGACTCCATACAGCCCCCGCTCTATTCGGTAATGCCAGCAGAATGTTAATAGTAAGAGGTTTAGGTTCGAGTTAAAGTCCAACAACAAAAACTGTTTTGTATATTTGACGTCCTCTGGAGTACATATATGGCGTTCTGATGGGCAATATATAAATTCTGAGGCACATAGAAAGTTTTATGAAATGCAATTTACTGTTCTGCAGAATCCATATACTGTGCGTAAAGCTCCCTTTACAAAGTGTTACCTGTAGTACAAAATTTCTGAAGCCAAAAACCTAAATTTCAATATTTTTTATCTATTTTATATGGATTTGTTATTAAATATGTTCCATTACATTAGCAGAAGTTCAAAATGTTACGCTATTTTATAAGGAAGCTAACACAGCTAAAGAATAAAAATTCGAGATTTTCCAGACTGCACAAGAACTCTGGTCATTACCGATTGTAATAAGTTCTTGAACTAAATACAACGCGCTATATAAAAAATTCTATAGGAAATATTTTGGAAAGATCAAAAATAACCTTAACCCAAGTGTTTTTACGATTTCAAGAACGATACGTGAAAAAATTAATTATTTCTTCCCTGTGTGAGATTTCAGAACATTTGATCATTTTGGAAATATTTGCAAATATTTTTAAATCCAATCTTTATAATGATTATATTAATAGTATAATCTACCTCTACCGCCTACTCTCATTTAACTCCATTATCAAAGTTCCGTCTGGTTTCGTTAAAAATATTCTATTTCACCTTAAAATCTTAATCCATCGACTTGCGCTCTAAAAAATTGCATTAATTGTTCACCTTTTCAATCTTTTCGGGGTTACAAGTCTTAACCTTAGACTTATGTTGTATACTTAAACTCGAGAACTGAAAAGATTTCTCACTCTTTGCTTCTACATTAACTTGATGGCACGAAGGGCTGCTCCAAATGCTTTAGTCCATGCTGCCAACACAATACTATGAGGTGCTTCCGTAATATGTTAGTGAAAGCTTCTTTTGTGTAAAACACGAAAAAGCATATTCCTCTCTAAAAATACAAACACAGGCGTTCCACAGAGGACCATTTTGGGTCGCCTGCTATATCTATTATATACCCATGAGTTTCCACCGGTAAATCTACGGATGACACTGCCATACTTTCAGTGGATAACACCTTCGAAAACGCAACAAGTAAGCCACAAGAAGCTTTAACCTAATTGCTACATGAGCTATCAAACAGAGAATAAAACTAAGCAAAAGCAACTCAGAAGATATACGTAGTGTTTGTCCTAAAAAGCGCTACTTGCAAGTCAATCTTCATTGATGCGTCGATGATGCCAAATATCTGGACATAACACTCGATGCCACACTGTGCTGCAAAGCTGCTGTCTACAAAACACGAGAAGAGCTTGACTTGGAATTAAATAAGCTATATGACCTTATGGTGCTGCCGTAGCCGAATGGGGTGGTGCGTGACTACCTTTCGGAATTCACAGAGAGAACGTAGGTTCGAATCTCGGTAAAACACCATAATAAAGAAAACCATTTTTCTAATAGCGGTCGCCCTTCGGCAGGCAATGGCAAACCTCCGATTGTATTTCTGCTATGAAAAAGCTCCTCATAAAAATATCTGCCGTTCATAGCCGGCTTGAAACTGTAGGTCCCTCCAATTGTGGAACAACATCAAGACACACGCCAAAAATAGGAGGAGGACCTCGGCCAAACACCGAAGTTGGTTGTACGCGCCAATTATATATATATATATATGACCTCATTTGTATGCGCCAAACCGACGACCGGTTTGGACTTACGGTGCACAATTCTGGGGATGCGCTAGCCAAACGAATATCCCCTCATCAAAGAGAGAACAAACTGTACAAAACGTAAGCCATAAATTCCAACTTCGGTACCAATTTTTGACCTGGCCTTGATTCTGTTCTTGCTTTTTATCAATAATCTACCGAACGCATTTCATTAATTGCCATCAAAAAATCATTAATGTACGCAAATCAACCCAAATTTTTTTGCAAACCACACTTCAAATGAGAAATGGCGCTTACAAAGGGACTTAAGACTGGCGGAGTGCAACTCAATCTTAAGAAATTCCATAAACTTGCTTTCAAGCAAAAGTTTTGTCAAAAGCCCTCTTTTACTATGAATCCTTATATTGCACACCTGAACGGTTTTTTGTTTGCTCTGAAAGTCTTCCACTGAACTCTCTGAAGACATACATAGGTCAGATTCCGATGGCTGCCACTCTTCATATGTGAGTAGAGGTGGTCACTTAGACCTAGAGCCCCACTGTCATAGCACTAGTTTGGACTCAAACTTTCCCTCTATTCCCCTCTCGGATAAATGAAAACATAATTTTATGGACGGTTGCCCATTGAAAATCTGCTAGACACCCAAAGAAGTAAGAGTTCAGGCAACAATATCGCATTTTGGCAATAGCAAGACAGTGGGAAGTGTTCCAGGCTCGTTCCTGCAGCTGCGACAGAAGCCAGTTGAAGGAGACCCCATACGTTTCCCATATGTGCTATTTAATGGCAGGGAAATACTGAGAATGTGCTTCAAGTCGATTTTTTACTGAATGATGCCAAATAAATATCCTCTCTTGGTACAAAAAGCGTTTGAAGACCATCAAATTAAGCTGAAACTTTTAAGCCCAACCAATAAAGTGGAGCTAGGGCAAAGTGAACTGAGATCACATTTAATCGAGCTCCACTGGACTCCGTTTTAATGATCCCAAAACTAAATTAATGCAACATTTCTCAACAAAAAAGGTTTTTTCGGATATAAAGAAAATATAGTGAAACTGGAAGTCTGAGTTACAATTGAATAAAATTTCCAACAAAATTCTCTCTAAACTGCCTCTTACAAAGAAGTAAAAGCGCGAATACAGGAAAGAGGAGGCGATTCGCACGACTGAGCTAAAAATGAATTGAAGATTCTACCGGATTGTGTGTGTGATTGGTTGTAAGTGATGCGTAAATATAAATCCATCCACAACAAACGACAAATCCAACATCAATAATAAAAACAACAACAACATGATCCAATATAAACACAGAGAAGAATATCCAGTACACTCAGTGTAATGACACTTTCCACTGCTGAAAAGACACTTTTCTTCAAATGAAAGGAAATTTCGTTGAGTGACTTTGAGTGAATGAAGTGGGAAAATGAAGTGCAAATTGTAAAACAGAACGATGCACAAGACGGCAAACAAACAGAACGACAAATTAAAAACATTCAAACAAATGGCTCTGGACGACGAAGAAGAAAATAGAGTCCCAAACACACACAAGCTCACAGCAAGGTGTCAATACACACACATATGTAGAATATAAAAATGAAATGCAGAAAAAAATCACACCACTACAGCAGTAATATAAACATCAGCAACAACAAATTGCGAAGACGAGCGGCCATACATCCAACGCAATAAAAAGTAAAGCGGGAACAACGAACATTGCATATACAACAATAACTTGTACCCGGTAGCAAATAGGACTCTCTCAAAACAGTAACGAGTTTAAGAGCGAGAACTGTTGTAGACCTCAATTTGTAGAATAATAGCCGATCATCCATTTGTTCTAACTTTCCTGCAATTGCAGGGCAATGGAATAAATGCTCGCATGCCGGTCCGCCTCGATCATTGCCAAGGTCCTGATCTACACTTTCGACAATTCGCCGGTCCCATCTAACACAAAACTGTTAAGAACTTTCTCGCCCGCGAATCGCTGTTGGAAATCATATGCACAAGCGAATATGTTGTGAGAAGGCATCA
This sequence comes from Anastrepha fraterculus, assembly GCA_037575425.1. NCBI lineage: Eukaryota > Metazoa > Arthropoda > Insecta > Diptera > Tephritidae > Anastrepha > Anastrepha fraterculus. The sequence goes on from JAYXIM010045825.1 coordinate 32,156, forward strand.
CTGTAAGCGTCTAGCAGAAAGCATTCAGAAATGTTTACTTCATTTGATATTATAGAGAACCAAAACCAAACCAAACTTAATATTATAGAGAACCCATCGGATACATTGACGATATCACCGTAGTCATCACAGCACGAAACTTTCAAGGGGCTCGTAGAAAACTTAACCCATGACACGAACACAAACCTTGCTAAATTCACTTAGCATCAAGTTAGTCAGAGAGAAAACGGAGCTAGAAGTTCTAATCAAGAAACACATCCCGTTGGAAGTAAGAATGCAAACTTGCTCCAATACGCAAACCACCAAAAAGGTCTTAAAGTACCTAGGCATAAAACTGTACCCAAGACTAACTTTCTGAGTCCAAATAAAACACGAAGCAGAGAAAGCCGGCAAGATGGCATCCCTACTCCTAGACTGATGGCAAACATAGGGGACCAACCCAACGAACTGCGGATCTGAACACCGCACATCATCAAGGCCAGCTGTTCAAGCGATATGGGGTTCAATACCGGGAGATGTACTAGCCCTTGAGAGGAAACAGTTGTGAGCATTAAGTAATGAGAGGATGGCAGAAGAAGTTAGCAAACCTGCAGCGAGCGAAATAAAGGACGAAACGATAAGGCTATGGCGAGGCCGCCGGAGAAACAAAACACGCGGCAGGTGGGAGGCTAGGCTAATGCAAGACGTCGCTACGTGATACAGCAGCAACCTCGGTGACATAAATTTTTATACAACCCAAATGCTTTCCGGGCACGAGTATTTCCAGAAATACCTGTTCAAAATAGAGAAATGCATATACGGTGATGCAGCCGAAGATGCCGCTGCAACCCCTTTTTCCAATGCACGCGTTAGGAACAAGAACGTCAAGCGCTGGAGAATGCAGTCGGTCATATAACCACTGAAAATATTATCGACAAGATGCTAAGCAGCGAGAAACCGTGGGAAATCAACAGTGATTTCGCGGAAAAAGTTATTTGCTTGAAAAAGCGGGGCCTGGGCGCAGGACCACAAGCGTAGACCTTGTAATGAGGAAAATGGAACGCCACTCTGAAGTAATGCAAAAGCAGATCCAGAGTTGACGACGGTTCGACACGAGGGGAGCTTTTTAGTCTCCTGATGCATTGGATTGGCTTCTCCTCCACAAAAAAAAAATCGAAAAACACGAAACCTCTTCCCGATCCACTCGGTCTTGAATCCTGCATTGGCTTATGAGCCGATACTTTTAAAAGCTAGTTGTTAATAAACCAGTTTTACGGCTGGGTGTGTACACTCCATAACAACAACAAACGGAGTAAAATGCAATAAAGAAAAACATGGCAACAACAACCACTGCCTATATTCTAGTGAAGTAGAGCAATTTGCAGGCAGTCGAGTTGAGTTGAGCTAAACTGAATTCAGCTGGGCAGAGCGACGGCCAGGCGTTGGCCGGCAAGAGGTTCCCCCGATGCTTTACTTGTACATTCGAGAGCTCTATGCAGGACATGCCCAATTGAGCAAGTTGATTGCGAATAAGGCATCGTCCTTACTCTAGAAGAACAGCAACACACAAATATTTATACATACAAATGTTTGGATGTAGATGTAGGCATGTATGTGTGTATGTATTTAAAACTCACTCTCACTGTAAGTGAGGAGTCAATTGAAAATCACGTTAGTGTCTTTGCGCTGCTAATGGAATTACCACAGCAAACACGTAGATAAAAAGTGAAAATGAAGTGCCAAAGAAGATGAAAGCTGGAGAAACAAAAAATGGAGGTAAATGAACGAAATGACATTTATGCATCAGTGGCTACGAACACTCCCCTCGCGTAGCGCCCCACATAAACATATTTAGATGCACTGCTAAGCCTAAAACTCTAAAATTACCTGAGATGTGTTTAAATAAAGGACAAATATTTTGGGTTCCTAGAAAATAAAAGAAGTGATCACTTAGCTGACTTGGCAATTGTACTAAATCTATTGGAGCTGCCAGAAACAGATTGAACTGGACTATTATGATGAGGATGAAAAATGTAGATTCCTTCGGGTCTCACTATTTTCACAAAATTAGAGCACCAGTATCTTCAAATTTGTTTACCAACCCTTGAGAGGCAGCTCATTCGAACGATTATTTCCACCAAAAAAATTACAAAGTTTAGGATATGTTGTTCTTTTATAATTAAGTTTTTCATTTTCGTAATAAGTTTCTATAATGTAAGTATAAACGGTTTTTTACGAGGTGTAAAAGCAATCGAAAGTGGGGCTTTAACGCCACTAAAAACAGCTCAGGTCCGACGTTTCATCCTACAGAGATGCCGGTTTGGTAATTAGGTCTGGAGGCCGTCGTGAGCAATAAGCTCAATCGTCAGCTACATTCGCCTGCTGTTCGTTTTACTGCATTTTAGCGCTACGGCAGTTGTTTGTGCTGCTGCTTTCGTCTAGCAGCATTCATTCACCTCTGATCCATGTTGCGAAGTTTCACGATAATTCGTATTACAAAAGCTTGCACTGCTCTTTACTTTTCATCCGACTCAAATATTTGTGGAATAGATTTTTGGGTGCTAGAAACCCACCAGTTTTATTTGCGAAGTCGTCGCGTTCCTTAACCTGCTGCAAAAAGAGGCCACCTCTTGACAGTCTCCTCTTCGTCCACGCATTCTGGAAAAGAAGGACTACCAGCCAAGTCTAGACGATGTTCATGTTTTTGAAACCATCAGGGTCCGCTTAAAAGCCGCGTGCGGAAAAAGGCAACGACTCCGTGTTTGAGATGGATCACTCATCAATCCACGGGATCAACCTATGCCTGCAAAATAAGTATCAATGGTTAGGATCCGTCTACTTGACAAATTTCAAAGATGAAGAAAAAGGTACCGTCAAGGAATTATTTACTACCGACATCTAGACGTCACTTTTGAAAGACCCTTTATTCTAGCATATAAATGTGATGCCTAGGTATTTTTAGGTGTTTAGCTGTGCTTCTCCTCCAATTCGTGGCAACACATCAGCACTCACGGGCGGATTCTTAGATCGAACGTCCCGTCGTGGCAAGTCTCAGCATATTTTACATTAAAACATAATTTTTTTTTTTCAATTTATTTCTAATGTGGGCCCTACGCCCACGTTTGGTTGCATGTAATTTGCTTTGAGTGGTAATTGGCGACTCGGCCTGCAACACACCCGCACCACAGCTCATCTAGTGCACAGCACCACTACTTTTCAGCTTCACTTACAGTGTCACACACACACATGCATGCCCCATAAGTTAGTTGTTGTACAACAACAGGCAAATGAACTGTGCGAACGTTCGAAATGTGGCAGCATAAAACATAAAGAAAATCATAACATTTAACATGACAACCTCAGCACTTCGCTTCCCCACCAATCACTACCGCCCAGCCCCTGCGGCGCTCTTTGCGAGCGATTGCGTCTTGAGTGCATCTATGCTTAATTGAATTTATAAGCAATATTCGTTTAACAGCATCAGCAACACATACGCAAAATTACTTGCAAAAAGGCAAATGTGCAGGACCAGTTCAAACCAATGACTCGGAGCATAAAGCTCCGCCCACAGACTACTTTGCATGAGGCACTCAATGTATGCACTTAAATATACCGGTATGTATGTATGTGTGTGCATGTATATTGTTACACAACTCCCCCTCCTCAGCATTCGCATTTTGTTTCTTTTCACTTTATGGCAATGCGTCCTTTTAATGCAATTTTCAATATTGTTGTTATGGTTATATCGGTTGTTGTTGTTATTACTGCTGTTGCGTTGCTGTTTGTGGTACTGTTATTGTAAATGCGAACATTTTCTAAATGCGCCAACGTCAGAAGTCGTCTCTTACTCGAACGCTGGCGTTGCTGCCACACGCTTGAAAACCAGCATGCACTTGCCACAACGGCGGCGGCAGCAGCTGCAAATGCAACAACAACGACAGTACTATTAACACAACGTAACACTCATAAAAAATTCAATTAAGCGTTAAAGGCACAAAAGCCAACCAACCCAACATCATCATTGTTGACTTTGACGTTGTGGAAAATGTGCGGACCATAAAGTCAAACGGGGGTTGGTGAGACGGAACAGGGTAAATGGTTAATGCAACACCGCCTGACGCTCGTGTAATTCTTGGCAGCTTTGTAAACGATCCTTTTGTAAAGAAATCAAATCAAAGTTTACTATCCGATGAGAGTAAATCCAAAAACTACGTCCCCTTAACTTTTTCATTGGAAATACAGATTTACGGAAGAGCTGGAACTACCCCTCCCACTTTTATATAGGACCTTTAAGTTTTTTTTTTAATCGAATTATTCTAAGGATGCATGGCTCGCTTTCGACAGACTGTGAAGCCGAAAACTTAAATATATACTTATGCTTTTAGATATGCCCAATACATTGTCGTATATCCTGTAATAATTGAATGCACAAAGCTAATGGCGTTAATCTTAGACTGGACTATATTTACAGGCCCAAAGTAGATGCCTGTCAGACGTAGCAGCAGAATGTCTGTTTATTTGTAGAATCCCGTCGAAGAATGTTGCCGACATGTGCTCGGAGCAAAGCAACTATCAATGACTTATGGCGCACGACCTCATATTATCCTCCATCTTTGGATGTCCAACAATGCGATCATTGGATGGCTGATTGATCTGCTCGTTAATACAAACACTGGCGTCAGGTCATCCAAAAGATGCGATGTTTTTGACAAAGAACAGAAATTATTAGACCGTGCGAACTCTATTACAACTGTCATTTAAAGGAAAACTCACTTGGGGAGAGATAGACTCCGCTGTATTTTACTCCCGTTAATGATCGTCTTGCGACAAATAGCATGGAAGAAAGAATATTTGGCATCTCGCCTACTTCTATGAGCAACTGGAAAAAGAAAAAGTCGTATTTGACCTCTCAGTAAAAAAATTAGTCTCAGTAATGAAGCAACCACTAACAGACCCAACCCATCGACTTATTTGAATCTCTGAAACATGGTATCCGGTTGATGTCAGTTTGAGACATCGTAACATCAAATGTGGTTGCCTCCGGATCGGTAGACAGGAAAAACGTAAAATCTGAAAATTCTTGAGTGGAGTTAATGGTTGGTCTGGAAACACTACATACGATTTTCACTCCTACCCTCTTTCGAGCCAAATAATGTGACAGGAATGCAGCAGTAAGTAGAATAAATAAACAAAAAATCTTCAGTTTTTAAGATACTGAATAACTAAAAAAGGCCTCGAAAACCCTATCAGAAAGTTCAGCGATAGAGAGTTGTTTTAAGACTGGGCGGAATACTTATAAGAGTACGTTACAGTGTGTTACTAATGGGAGTCAACGAAGATGAAATTCGGTACATTTTACAGTTTTTCTTGGATGAAACCGGGAATGCAAGCCAAACCGCTAAAACTGGTCCGGCGTCTATGGTGCCGAAACCGTAACAGCTAATTACGTGCAATTTTGGTTTCGTCGATTCCGTGCAGGCATTTTTGATGTTAGAGATGCACCTTGCAGAGACAAGCCCGTCAAAAAAATAATCGAAATTGGCCGGCATGTTAGTAATCGGAGCATCGCTCAGGAATTAAAGATTGACGATAAAACAGTTTTAAACCATTTGCGCAAAACTGCTCGATGTTTGGCTACCACGCCAATTAACACCAAAAAACATAATGCAACGAATAATAATCCGCCAAGTCTTGGACGAACGGAATTAAATTGACCGATTTCTTAAAGGGATCGTAACTGGATATGAGACATGGGTCACATACGATAATATTGTGCGAAAACGATTGTGGTTGAAGCGTGATGAAGGAGCTCAAACGGTGGCCAAACCAGGATTAACGACCAGGAATCATTTATTTTAAGTTGCTTCCGTTTGGCCAAACACAGAATTCAGATCTCTACTGTCAACAACTGGACCATTTGAAGCTAGCCATTGACCAAAAACGGCCAGAATTGACCAACTGAAAAGGTAATGTGTCTCTGGTGACCCGCTAAAAAATCCGGAAGCTTGGTTTTATTGCAGCCATCATATAGTCAGGACCTGGCAACAAGCGATTACCACCCCTTTCTCTCATTTCAAGACTTCCTGAGTGATAAGAAATTTATATCAAGCGAAATCTTCTATGAGAGAGGCATTATGGAGCTACCTATAAAAGGGCAACAAATTATACAACAAAACGGTGCATATTTGACCCAAATCGGACAATCCGAAACTTCTTAAATAAAGTTTTGAACTTTACGCAAAAACAATGGATCTTTTTCTTTGTGAGTATGTATGCACACTTGTCCTCGAGGGAATTTAGATCAGTTTCGTACACACAGGCGTACAAATAATATGAAGTATACGATTTTATTAAAAACATTTCCAGGTAGTTTCATCGCTGCGTTTGCCAATGCCACGAATTGCGGAACAAACAGCCACGGAACCCATTATGTACTCATACATCTATATTTTTGTATGTATGCGGCTATCTATGTTTGTACATGCCTTCGAAAGAAGATGACACAAATCGTATGATTACAGACCGCAACTCCGCAAGTAAATGACACGCAACAATTTTGGAATGCTGCAACCATACGAGTACTGAGCGACAGCTACAACAAAAGCCACAACATATTTAATACTGAATGAAGTACGAAAAACTTTTGGGTAATTTAGAGGGAATGAGAAATGGATTATGTGAGTTGATGTGTCGTCAAAGAGTCGAGCGAGTTGTAGCTTAGATGAAATAAAAATCTGAGCAAATTATTTTCGCTCTGTGCTAAATCAGAGATGAACTCCCGTTCAAATGGCATTGCTTCCATAAGCACACAGAGATCCATAACCATGATGGGTGGGAGTGAGGAAGTGGTGAAAATGATGTAAGTTATGACAAACCAATTACTCGCACCAGTCACTCCACTTCACCACCGCGTTCCTTCGAAATCTCCCACGCCTATGCCTCAGCGCTGGTTGTCCTTTCCGGTCCCCTTCTAGCCACTTACGCACACTCCGCGCGTCTTTTGAGCCTTTTACTGTTTTGGTTTCGTCATTTCATTTCTTGCATTAAGTAGCTACTTTTACCCACTACCTCTGTACGCCCCTCATCCTTTGCGGTCGGTGTGTGCTACTTGAGTCTTGGCTCTTTAAAAACTTTTGCAGATGTCACAAAAAGTTTTTGCCAAGGCTAAAAGCCGAACAAAAAAGTCCATACAATATTTACACGTACACACATACACACATACGCACATGTGTATGTAACTCATTTACATACCTGCTGTTTAAATGAAGAGAATACAAGACGCCACAACCTTGGCGTATGAATTCTTATTTATTTAGAAGCTGCAGAAGTGGCAGCAAGTACGGAAGAATCCTTTGGAATTACAAATAAGTTGGCGAGTATCTACTACACAAAAGCAACAACAAAGTATACACAAGCTCTTGCGGCGAGGCATATGTTTTCCGGCAAGCAGAGGATAATAATCACAGCTGCAGCAGCAACATGATGCTCGCCGCAAACCAGCAAGCAGCACGCGAAAGCAGGTGAGTGGGCGGGGGTTAGCAGCGGAAATCTCCTATTAAGATATCATAAAAGCAAAACTTTGCACGAAGAACGCCAAGATTAAAGTATGAAATAACTAAACTTTACGCAGCAAAACAATACAAGAAACAACCGTGCCAACAACAACAAAAACAGTACAAAATAAAAAAAAATAAAATAAAAAAGAAGCGTTCGTTTCGGCCGTCCGGCTGACTGCTGCGTTTGCTGACTAAAATGTGGCGTAATGAGAAAGAGTTCTGGAAAAAGTTTTGCAACGTTTGCATTTGACTGGCATTTGATGACATTCAAAATGCGCCGAAATGCAGGAGCCGCACATGCAACATGCTGTCGCAGCGCCACTGACAAGAGAATCCTGAATTTCTCTTTCAAATTTTAATTTAACCAAATGTGTGGGTGTGCGTATGTACATGTGTAGGTGTGCAAATGAAAGTCCATGCCTAAAGAAATCCAAGATTATAAATGCAGAGTTCGCAGCTCGAAGTTGAATTACCAGCGTCGGTAGATGTTGCAGCAGACGTTGGCGCTGCCGCGTGCGTCATGTGACACGAACTAGTTTCTCTTCTTTCGCAAATTTTCTTGTCTTTCAACTTAATGCCAACAAGCACTGGCAAACCTCTGGAAAATTCCAGTTTATCTGGCTGTTGCCACTTTTTAATATGTACAAAGCAGCCACAAAACTGGTTACCGGTGACACATTACATACGGCTGCGCACACACACATGCACAAAATGCATTTACCACCTGCCGGCAAGGCACAACCAGCTGCATTTATTTGGCTTTTAACTAAATATTTAAAATAAAGTGAAAAAGAAAACTCTCTGGCCTTAGATTCTCTACGCTGATCCAACTACAAAGAGCCTCAAAAATGCCAGGAAGAAGGAGAAGTCCAGTTGAGATTTTCTGCTAAAAAGAAAACAGAATCCCCACAAAATGCTTCTCTATTGTCATTGCCGCTTTTGCCGAATCTCCACATTCTTGTAACTTCTCGGCATTCCGGAGGCAATGTGTCATTTACATACATACATACATACACATGCTTGTGTGCGAAGGTATACAAGTGCATATATGTATATGTATGTATGTGCAAACATGTCAGGACATATATGTATGTCTGAACACCGGCACTCATTTGCAATTCAAAGAATGAGTCTCAAAGCAACAGTTTGCGCCGAAAGAAGCGGCGGATGGGCCAAGAGGGACGGGCAAAGGTTGCGCAAATATGCCATTAAAATGCATTTCGTTGCAAATAACAAATGTTAGAATACCAAAACGGCCAGACCACTGCAAAACTCCCCCACCGTACAAGTATGAATGTGTGCGTATGGGTGTGTGCATGCATTTAATCTGTTGCAAATGGTCTAACTGCCTCTCAACAATGCGCAAATGTGCAAAAACTATTTCACTTATAGCCTAATATGCGAAAAACTGTAACAAATATTCACACACACGCACATATATATATATATAGAGAGAGAGGGAATCACAGCATGCACTTGCCTTGCATTCTCTGCTACCCACACACGCACAATAATTATCTGAATGGCACGTTAGTTTCGTCTGCTTTGTCATTTGTCAAGCAAGCCTTCGGACTCCTCACAGCGAACCCCAAGGAATCCAGGAATCTGTTCTTTTATCAGCCAGCCAAAACACATTTCATCTAATTTTCGTCTAACTTTTAATTACCCTCAAAAATTCCACATCTGCTACGTGTAGCTTGCCGACATATTTGTTCTTGTAGTTCTTGTTTTTGCAAAAGTTGTATTTTGCCTGCTAACGTACGCCACCCCCTCTCTCCACCCACTTTTATGTTTAGGTAACTCAACTTCTAAAATTTCTTGTTGACGAAGCCTCAGAAACCTTTTTGCTACAGTTTTAAATTAATTTTGCCATTGACTGAGGTTATCAAAGCATTTTAAGGGTTTTCCTCTAAATGGTAAATGGTAGCTTTCAAATAATCTGAGGAAAGCTGGGCCAACGATTGCCTTCTAATTAAATAAGCAGAAGTTAGCATAAAAATCATGTGCAGATAAATGTAATGCATATGTCGCAAATAAAACTAACTGCTTACATACATACACAGGTGCTTATATACGCTTATGCGTATAAAAAATGTATAAAATAAAGTTTGCGAGGTATAAGGAAAAGGCAATATTTCTTTCCAACCTGAAAGAGAAGCAAGCCTGAAATTTATTAATATCCCCCTTCAACGCATATATATGTGCATACAAACATATATACAGGTACATATACAGTACATACAGTATATATATATATATATATTGTATATATATATAGGTACACATATATCCATCCTTTGTTGGGTATTTGGCTCAGCCTCTTCTACGAGTTGTGGTGAGCGTCCTGATAGTGTCCAACAAATTTGTTTTTTTTTCCCTCATTCACTCCTCTCGGGAGCATAGGGCCTCGACAAGACTCAGTCTTACGTTGATTTCGTTAATCCATTTGGATTTCTGACAGGGTAGGTGATTAGCCTGCCGCTGCCAGTCCTAAGTAGTGGGAATGCCCACTTGCCGCTGCTTCGGAACAATGCCTTCTTACTGCTTTGAGCGCCATCTGTGTGTCACATTTTTCTGGCAGAAGGATCGCACAGATGGTTGAGAACTTCGCTAAATTTGGTGTGCCTGCGCTATTATCGCGATTGCCCACTTCCTCTTGCTGGTGCCACTGATGCATTTTGTAACTGTGTGTTTTTTTCTTTTGTTTTGGCAGCCACAATGCAAATAATGCGCTGACCATTGTGCGGGGGTGAGGATGGGAAGGATAAGTTTTTTTTTTGGGGTTGAGGAATGAGAATTATTATTATTATTACAATTTTTTTTTTTTTTTTAGAAAGAGGGAAAGTAAGTAAATTTAAAAAAGTGCTTTACGTGGGATTCGAACACACAACATCTGGGATGGCAGGCTAGTGCACTTACGCTAGACCACCGTTGCCGTCCAACGAATAGAGGGACTAAAAATTTTAGGTTTCCTCCGGACAGCAGATCGTTTTTATGAGGAGCTATTTTCAGGGTCGATATACAATCGGAGGCTTACCACTGCAAGAAAAAACCTTTTTGATCATTAGTGTTTCAGTGGGTTTCGAACAAGCTCTCTACCGAATGGGCAATCACGCACAAGCCCATTCCACTATGGCAGCCGCCAAGGTCGAAAATAATAATGCGATCTATTAATTTTATTAGTGTCTTTTTGCTGATTATAAAATAAAATATTGGTAAATACTATCATATAAATAAATAGATTTCCAAATTGAAGTAGACTCTTCTCAGAAATAAGAAAAAATATAAATAAAAACGGAAACATTTTCCTGCTCTGTCAAATCCACTTATGCAGGACCGACGGCGATACTCTCTAGGTAATATTATTGCCTGCCTTAGCTGCCTGTGTGAGCATTTTGAAAAATATCTGCTGCCTGATATAAACCTCAACTAACTGTTCAACTGCAAATGCTCTGTAAGGGCGAGGTTTAAGTTAAGTTAACCCAGCTGATCTTAAGCCACGCATAGACCTTTTGGTCACTATCGATATCAGATGGAGACCGACCTCGATTAAGATTTAAAGTAGACAGCACTTAGGATGCAAATGAAAGCAACGATGGATGACCCCTTTTGAAATAGCCTCCGGATCGTCAAACTGTGGGGCTTGGCGGAGCAAAAGTGTACCAATAGGATGTCTTAGAGGACGTCGTGAAGCAGTTGAGCAGTTCCTGGGTTCATGGCCGCAAAAGATTGGACGTCTGGAAATCCCGATCTGAATCCATTGGACAATAGTTTGTGGTCAAAAGTGGAGAACATGGCTCGTCGAAGAACTCACATAAAAGTGGAAAGCCTCCAGCAATATTTGATTCGAACAGCGACGTCAATATCCATGGAAACCGTTTGTATAGGGTGTTTTTTTTAGAGGTTAGGTTTTCAAGATGAAATAAAACGTATATATTTTAATGTTATGGCCAAGAATTTAGCTTTGTTATAAAGATAAGGGTTTGCCATTATGTTTTAAAAATGATACCCATTCAACCAAAAGTGAACTTCATCGCTGAACAAAATTTTCTTCGATGCGTCGCGCGAACCGAACCATTATTTTCGTAATAAATTTGCACGATTAGCAAACTTTGTTCAGGTGTAAGTCTATTCATTATGAAATGACAAACCAAACTGAGCATAAATCAAGTGACAGCTGTCAAAAAGACCATCTACGAAAAAAGTAGTGCCAACTTGAAAACCTAACCTCTAAAAAAACACCCTATATTATAAAGAATCATGCTCCCACTACGCACTCACACTCGAGAGTGTGACTCCTCATACAAAATATCTGCCGTTCGGCTTAAAACTGTAGATCCGATTGGTGGAGCAACATCAGGATGCACGCCACAAATGGGAGGAGGAGCTCGGCCAAACACCCAAAGAGGGTGTAAGCGCCAATTACAGAGTGTTGGGTGGCAACATTGGGTTTTGAATTTCTTCATAAACGCTGCGCTTATGAGCGGGGAGAGGACCATGTTAGCTTCGTTATTCGTGCGAGTTATGTTTTGGCAATGTCGCAGTAGACCGGTGACCAACGTGCGTTCGAAATCGAAACGTATTTCAAGGCCGTGATAGGTGTGCAACTACTCGTCGTAGATTTGTTTAATATTACAACGTTTACGTGACGCCTTAAGGGAAGATTTTAGCGTGATTTCTTCCCTAACAAACTGATAAACCGTTTCGGTGACATACCCTGACCACCCAGGTCGCCTGATGGTACTGCTATAGACTTTTTTCTGTGGAGATACTCCAATAGTAAAGACTATGAAACACATCCATCGGTCATCTCCGCACTAAAAGAAAATATCGATCGCGAGATTAATGGCATCCTGGCATCACTTACCCAGCAAGTGGCATGGAGTACGAGACCAGATTCTAAGACTGTAAATAATTTTAAAAAATTAAAATCGGCTCTTGCCGTCTTTGTAATAATTATTGAAATACACTTTTATTCGTTTTTAATTTACTCGTAGCTTCTAGGTCCTAATTCTGCCATGGAACACCCTGTACGCGGCTAGTACTATTTTCAAACCTGAAGAGCTTAAGAGATAAATCAACTTTTAAATATTGGGAAAGTTCTTACAGCAAAAGAAATAAACTGAGATCAGTCTGATATAAGATAAGAGCGCCAAAAAAATATATGACAAATTTCATATGTTGAAAAAAAATTACCATTACCACCAACAAGAAATACTTAGAGTATCAAAGAAAGCGCGATCAGAGTACCGGTAAGATCTGTAAATGTCAGCGAAGAGTTCGAAATGCAACAAAATCCAGAAATCTTTAAGTAATAAAATGTCATTCACACCTTTCCTTTAAGTTCACCAAATGATTGCGTTCGTTGTCGCTTCTTTAATGAACCCAAAGAAATTAATTAAAAGCGTTTGTTGTCCTTTCACACCACAGCAACGACAACATCAACAGCAGGCATTACCACAGTGTCGACACCTTAGCGCAACGAAGCTTCAAAGGACAAACAGGCAGCCACACATGCAGGGCCAAAACAAGCACACGCACACTCAAAGCATCACCAACACACACACACATACACGTACTCGCATACAAAGCGGGTAGCCAACGCCTATCGAATCCAATACAGCACAAAGTAGCCGTTTCGTGCGGTCCAAGGGGCGGAATGTTGATATTGGCTGGTGATGTTAACGACGCCGCCAGAAGAGGGCGTAGAAAGGGAGATGGAGGCCTAGATGTCGCGGTGGGGGATGGTGCTGTGGATAAAATAAAGTGTATTGGCGACAAAGTTTCAACATCGGCAACACGTTGCCGGCACCCACTCACTTGCAAACTCTACGAAAAAGTTGGAACATTACAGGAAAAAAGTGCAACACCACCAACAACAATCGCTGGCACAATAGATAGCAAGCGCACCATCCATGTTGAATGAGTACATGGCATGTGTTGTGCGTGTGTGTGTGTGTGTGCGTAAACGTTTTTGCACTCAATTTCATTGAATTCCGGCAAATTAGTTTGTTGGCGGCGATGAGTTTCGATGCGGCATCGGTCAAACAACTTTCAGTGCTCCGTAACGTGTATTTGCGCATATCCGTTGAATGCCATTCAAAGTCTGTATCTGTTGTGTCCGAGAATCTGCCGCCACTGCATACAAGTGTACACTTGTTTTTGTTATATGCATGTAGTTGTTTTTGTAGGCGCTTCAACAGCTGCTTAATAGCTTTGCGCATCATTACTTCTTCCTTCCAGGCGCGTACCTCTTCTACCACCCCCATTTTGCATTTTTCTGTTCATTGCCGTTTACTTTAACTGCCAATTCAACTCAATGGACACACCCACACTTGGAATTACACACACACGTATATTTACTCGCTGGGCAGATGCATGCTCCGTGTCTTTCATGGCTTCTGCTGTCCCGGGTCCACTGGTATTACGCTGATGCTTTAAAGTACGCTTTATTAACTTTGCAATATGCCAATACTTTGATAACTTTTTTTAACAGATAGGATAATTTCCGTTTAGCAAGAGTCTGCCTTCTGTTTCAGTTCGCGGCTGTAATTTTCAGCGAGTTTCTGTAACGTTTGGGGCCCAAGAGAATGATAGAATGTGACGAAAAGCTGTACCAATTGAATGATCGTTCATTTGCTCTGAATGCGTATATGAAAATATATAAAAAGGGCTCAAAATTGATCTTTCCTTTTCTCCTACTCACATGTTCCCTACGTCTCTCTCGCCTTCTCCATTTACACTTCGACACAGCACCTCATCCAGACCCAGTTCCCTATTAAACTTAAGATAGAGCCGGGTTGGACTGAGCCCATGTGTCTTTCTTCTGGCTGCAAATTGCCGAGATGTCTCAACCTGCTCCCCGCTATAGCGCTGCATTCAAGAAGAAGGTGCATTGTGGTCTCCAGGGATTGGTTTCCTTCCTATAACCACCTATGCACATTTGAACGGGACATGCACGTCGTTGTAAGATGTCGTTAAAAAGATGTCGTTTCGGCTGTAAGATTAAGAAAACAAATCCCCTAGAACTCTTGGCTATCGAGAAGAAACATTCAGAAAATCAATATTCATATTATTTTATAAAAGTGTATTAGCGGTACTAACTACGATGTATTGCAAGCAACTGGGCCGTGGCGTCGTGGTTATACAGCAAAGTTTAAGTGCCGACAGGCACAAAACGCGTGCGGCATTAGCCGCTGCCGTAGTTGTGCCAAAGGCGTCAATACATTGCGCGCATTAAGTTGACATATGGACAGGCAATAGCAAAGCGACGGCAAAATGAAAACCGATCCGTCATTAAAACTTTAACCAGCACCACCTTATTACACATAGCAGCAGGTCTGCCACCAATACCACAGCCTCTGCCACAACCATGCAACATATTGTCAAAGTCACGCAACAGCGACGCTGCAGACATTTAATGTTTCTCACTGAATATGCCTGGCTGCCTAACTGGCGGAACTGACTGACTGCCTGGCGCAAGCTATTTGTGACACCAAACCAATTGTCAGCGACATTTCCACTACCAGCCCCAACACCAACTGTTGCTGTTGCTGTTGCTGCTGTTGTTGGTGTTGCGACCGCGGCAGCTGTTTCTGCTCAACGCCAACGATGCCGTTACTGTTGTGCTTACTGCTGCTGTTGCCTTTTCTGTTGATGCCACAGCCACAGTGCGGGTATGTGCTGCATGCGAGAAGTCATTAAAAAATCAATTAACTGTTGGGGATAAAATGCTTGTTTGTGTTGACACTTTCCTCCGCGCTCACGGCCCATCATCCCTCCCTTAAGTGTGTATGAGTTGTATGTGTGAGTGTGTGCCAGCGAATTTCCAGTTGCTTTAATGTGCAACACGGGCTTACCGGCGAGAATTCCATGACACATTGCCTCTGTTATAACGGTGTGTACTCGTTTTCATTACTATCTGAAGGTTTGTGTATTAGTGTGCGTGTGTGTGTGAGTGTGTAACGTGACAATTTATGTGAGCACTCAATTACCTACTCGAGGCAACTGACTTTGTCAGAATTTAATGCGCTGTGCTTGCAATCAAAGCTGTGCAGGTTATTAACTCGTCGCCATTTACGTTCCACGCTCCCTGTGCCCAGCAAAAAATCACTCACCGCTTTTTTATTCAATTTTGTTAATAACAGCGAGTGAAGGTTTCTGATGATTACTTTATTTTTAATTCGTCTTTTAATACACAAAGCCAAGCAGATTTCAACATAAATGACTTTGAAACAATTCTATACGAAGGTGCATACAAACATGCATCGATACATACCTACACATTTACATACTACTAGTATAAGCATTAAGATGTTTATTTCAAACTCAACACTGATGAGGTCGGCCCACATAGCCCACAAAAAGGTTAAAGCCGTTACAATCAGAAGTACTAACACCAAAGCTCAAATGTTTAGTTTTCTCTTAACCTGATAAAAAAATGCCTCCGTCCTTTTCAGGCTATCTCTTTCTGAAATTCCAAAAAAAAATAATAATAACTTTTATGTTTCTCTATAATTCTAGAGCGAAAAGCTACAGAATCATTTTAGTTGATTTTTATAGTTGCAACAGACGCATTACTAAAGAAGAGTTTCTTTAAAATAAAATAAAACCCAGCAGCGCACAGTGGCTGATTTTTGGCATTTAGTTCCCTAAACTAATAAAGGATCTTTTAAAAGTGGTGCCTAGATGTCAGCAGTGAATAATTCCTAGACGGTACCTTTTCTATGTCATCTTTGATATTTTTTAAGTAAAATTATGCACAATTTTACACGAAGAACAAGGCGTTAAAATAATTGAAACGTATTATGGAAATGGCCGATCTTTAAGATCCTCAAATCGCACAATTCGTAATTTTTTTGGTGGAAATAAAAGTCCGAATGTGTCGGCAATTCAAGGGTGATGAAAAAATTTCAGGAAACTGGTTCTGCCGAGAATAGAAAAAATACTGGCAGACTGGACTAAACTGAAAAAACTCGACGTTCTTTTGAGAAACTTGCTGCTATAGCGCAAAGTCTTGCTAAACAACTTTCAACATCGACATCTCAACTTTCTCAACAATTAAGCATTCTTGAATCGACTGTTTGGCGAAATCTACACGCAGATTGGACATTTGAATTATGCAAATTGTTCATGTAAATTGCTAAAAGCCGTATTTTGAATAAAAAGAATGAAACCTGAAAGAATCTAAATGTCAACAAAAATGAGTTGGAGATCAAAATCAATTCAGAAAATGTTGAAGTCTGTATGATATCAGAAACGCATCTTACAACACAATCATACATAAAAATTAAAAATTGTGCCCGAGGTGATAGTGCAATAATATCAGGTCAGTCCATAAGTTCGTGCGTTTTTTAAAGGTGGTTTTAAAATTAATAAAAAAGATGTTTAAAGTATTTATTAATCCATAATATATTTTCCTTCATTATTTGCAATGTCTTCCCAACATTCTCTGCTCCCCTGATCCCCTTAATTCCCTGCTCAAAAAATGTTTTCGATATCATTTTTTATAGCTTATTTTGAGGAGTAGTTCTTGTTACTCATAAGGGATTGAAGTCCACAGAAAAGGTGATAATCACAAGGTGCAATATCCGAGCTCGTTCCGCTTGCCTAATGTTTGCCTTGCGGTATGAGGTCTTGCGTTGTCGTGGTGAAACAAAACTTTGCGTCTATTCACTAAAGACGGTCGATTTTTTTGAAGTGCCTCATTCAGGTTTGATAGCTGATGGGATTGGTACCAGAAGTTCATAATAAACAATACCGGCCATATCCCACCAAATATACAGGAGAATCTTCTTGGGGTCGGTTCTGGTGTTTCATCTTTATCTAACCATTGGCGTTTGCGAACAGGATTATTGTAAAGGACCCATTTTTCATCACCAGTAACGACGGCTTTCATTTTCAAGCCGTTGCAGCAGCTGAGAACACACATTCACTCTCTGATGAAGGTTGGCGACGGAAAGTCTATGCGGAACCTATTTTCGCAGCTTTGAAACCTTTCCCAACTGAACCAGGTGTCTGTGAACTGTTCCATGCGATGAATTTAACCTCTGAGCTATCATATCGACTGTAAAATTTGGTTCAGCTTGCACGAGTTCGAACAAGGCGTCGTAGTTAAACATTTCAGGACAAGAGCGGGCGGGGCATCCTCCACGTCGCAGTTACCACTTCGGAATTTTGAAAACCACTTTTGCGCAGTCCTTACACTCACGGTATCGGTATACATAGTTAACAAAATATCTCAAAACTTTCTATCATAGAATTGAAATAGTGATTATCGAAATATTGTTGAAAATTTTATTCTCTCAGCGAACATATAATAAGGTCCATAGGTGCATTATCAAGGCACATTGAACGCGACCTTAAAATAAACTCCGTCAACAAAAGTAGCACATAAAAAAAGACTAATAAACCACATGAATGAAGAAACACATTTATTGAAATCGACATGTTAATACGAAGACTCAGACGCACCATACCTAGCAATCTCATCTTTTTTTTATGTAGAATGAAAATTTATTTTACGTAGAATGAAAATTGTGCAATGTTGTCGTATTTAAGTTGCTTATTAGGCATTTTTAAACATTTATGACTTAGTCGCAATAAAAACAATATTTATCCACATTTTTACAATAAATGCAGCCGGCATTCGGCTTCTCTTAATTTGCAGGCAAATGGTTGCCGATTGTGTCAATAAATCGAAAGTTGAATCAGTTGACAATTTGTTTTCTTTACTTTCGTTTAATTCGCAAAAAATAAATCACCAACAGAGTCCTTCAGAAAAGGATTTGCTTCATTTTATTCTCTCACCTATCAAAATATCTCACAAACGTAATTCATTTAAAAATTTGCATCCATCTGTATTCCAGCTAGGAAAATATGAATCGGAAGATTAAATTATTTGTGCAAATTAGCCTAAACAAATGGGTTCATTAGGGTGCAAAACGGAAATGGCAAATTTCAAATGCAGCGCCACTCCAACAATAGCGACAACAAACACCCCCCAGCAAACATCTAAACAAGCAAACAGACACTTGTAAAGCAAAAAACACACTAACAACAAAGTTGATATGCATAAAAAGGGCTGCTTTCCACCCTGCGAACGGATGCTAGCCATTTAGTATGGCGCGAGCAGGAAAATCATAATAAATCAGATTTTCTGAATGATACACCCGAAACGCCATGACCAGCCAGCCAGTCTATTGCGAGAACATTTAATTACCAATATGTGTTGGTTGAGCTGCTGGGATTTGCAACAGCACCCGTCCAACATAAATAGACTAGAGTGATTGCCTTTCAACGTCAACTTCCTGTGCCGAACTACCTGATTCCTTCATTTATTTATTAACATATTGCACACATGAACAACTTTACAATTTTTTGCGAGACATTAACTGTTTCGCGGGTTGGGCACTCATAAGGACACAACAGGCCAATCCGGGTGGTGGTGCGCAGAATGGGCTGGCTACAGTGGAGAATGGAGCGGCAACTGCAAATTGCATCAAACGCTTTATAAGGACAAGGCAATGACCAAATAGGTATTTATCTACCGTTTCTACTGTTAGTCCTTGCAATGTGGGAGAGTACAACCTCTATTCTAAAAACACCGAACTGAACTGCATTAATTGATATTTCGCGTTCAGTTGATATTTTTTATTAGCCAACTAATTCGTCTTTTGCCTCGCGATTGCAAGATATCAAAAGAGCTATCTTCATTTTTTGGTTGTCTCTTGGATTTTTGTGACACATATTTTGAATTGGGGTAGCTGGCGAAGACCCAGGGAGTCGGTATAAACACAATGCGCAGTCACCTGAGTATTCCACAATTCCATTTCAATGATTTTCACAAACAATTTTTTATTATTTTTATTAAAGCCATTTTCGATATTTTCTAGTATAATCCGCTCTATGGGCACCGTCCTAAGACTTTCCTTACCCGATTCAAACAGCTTGTCCCACTTGTAACTTTCTGAAGGGATAAACACTTACCACTTTCTGCTTTCGAAGCATTTTGTACACATCAGTAAAAGATTTACTAGCACAAAAGTCAAACGAGGCGATTTGTTTGAAACGCATTTTTCCACTGCAGTACAAAATATGCGAACACAATTGACGCAATAACTAAAGCTATTCGCACCCAACTATCATACTTATAAAGCCTCTTTCAAAAGGCATTCCTGGATGTTGCTTTAAAATAAAACATGTAAAAATTTAGATTCCTTCAAGTTTCACTATGGTTATTCAAAACGCGGCTCTTAATATTTATATGTGAAAAAATGGCATCATTTAAATGCCCACCATGTGGAACAGTCAAACAGTCCATTCATGAATGCTAATTGTTGAAAACGTCGATGTTGAAGATTCTCCAGCAACACTTAGCGATACAGCAGCAACATTCTCAACAGAGCGTATAGTTTCTGGTCTGCCTGTTCTTTTTCTATACTCGACAGAAGTAGTTTCTTTACATTTTTTCATCAACCTTTGAATTTTCAACTCTTTGCACGATTATTTCCACAAAAAAAGACGAATCGCGATATTTTGTCTGAAAGTTCGACCATTTTCGTAATGTGTTTCAATAATTGCAACGCGTTATTCTATCGTGTAAGTATCCATTGTTCAAATTGTACATTTCTCTACTTGACAAATGTCAAAGATGACAGAAAAAAGGGGCGCCTGGGAGTTATTCACTACTGACATCGAGACGTCATCTTTGAAAGTCTCTTTATCCTTTTACTTATTAAAAGTTCGGTTTTTTTGAATAGAGGGTCTATATACACATATACATGCTCGCATATGTCGGTGTACCCATAACACCTCGCCATGCCTTACGAACCCTCTGCGTACTTTCAGTCAGTTGGGAGTTGGGAAACAATGCCGAAAAAACCAGAAGCGAGCTCCACTAATTGCTTCGAATGTAGCTGCAACCACCACATAGACACTAATAAAAATTTAATATAGAATTTCAATTGACGATTAGTTTAACTTAGCTATTAAACCGGCGATGTTTTCACATTTTCTTACTTTAAGGGTCAAGCACATTTTGCACTCCGAGCATCGGTAGCGAAACTCTTGTTAACTATTTGTTTACATATTACTGTTATGTTTTGCGTTCACCCCCAAATTCAAGCAACCATTCATCATATTTGCATAGCAGCCTCGTAGGTCCACACGCATTGCACCCGTCACGTCATTCAGCGGCACTCCGATTGCGTCCATGCCGAATTTTCACTTTTGTTGACCGCACTCGCCTGGTGTCATTTCTCATTCCTGCAGCTTCACTTTGCGCACGCTGATTCTTTACAGATGCCATATTTGTTTTTGTTGCTTGTAGTCCAGGCACATTGGCTTGCCAATTTCTGTCTGTTTGCAATTGTAATTTTAATTCACCTTCACTGCCGAATATGCTAATTTCATATGCCAGCAACTCAACCGCATCATCACCAGTAACGACAGAGCAACCACTGGAGTGTCATTTGTTTTGTTTTTGCTTTTGTTTTTCTGCTTGGTGCCTTTTTTGCAGCCCTTGCACATTACTCGGACATCAGGAATGCATTGACAATGGCACAATACTCGCACTGTCACAATATTGGCATCGTTAATGCTGACATTTTGTTGGAGCGTGTGAGTTCGGCGAACGAAAGTTGGGCGCGTGGGTAAGGCAGTGGATCGTGGTGCGACGCCAAATAATATGCATGAAATATTTTTGCGGAATTGCTTTCGAGATAATGACATCGCCAAAAATGTGTGCTTGACTCGTCGCCCATCTGTCGGCCGGCCATATAAAAAGATACATACAAGTATAGAATATATGAATATTTCGTATTGGGGCTCACAGAAATATGTATCATAGTATATGCATGTATTGGGTCGCCCATTAGGGCTACCTGTCTTTAATTTAGTATTATTTTCGTTTTGTTCGCATTGTTCTTGAACAGCCCTTGAGCGTTGAAATTTAGTCGTGGAGAATTCACAGGTGTACAACGCATGGGAATTGGAAAGACTCAAACATGTCATTGTCTCGTGGCACGGAAATCAACGCTTCCTTCGTATACTTCCGATAGAACAATTCCCAAGAACAACTCTTGAACTGAACCGAACCATCACTAGTTAACATCTCAATGATCTTTAAGTATAGGATGAGATCGCAGACTTTCTTTCATAAATAAAACACAGCAAAATTTGTCGAAATGATTTGTTTTATTTCATCATATTTCTTTATTTATTAATGAAACTTCCTTTTAACAACCATCACGACTTCTCGGCCAACACAGGAGGCGCATATCAAAATGTTACATGGCTTTTTGGGAAAGTTCGGACTATTCTTTCATATCATTCATAGCTCATATGGATTCGTTCTTCAGCTAAGAAATCGTAACGGGCGTATTGGGCATAGATCATATTTTTTGCGCAGCTCTAGAGAAAAGGCGTCAAATCGCAAGATCTCGGCTGCCATTTGACCCCGTTGTTTCGTGAGATTGGGAAGTTCGTTCGTAATAAGAACTTGTTTCATGCGACAAATTGTCTCTAGGCTTCAATTCCTGTTGCTCTTGAATTTGTAAGTATCTAAAAATAATTATTCCGCTGAACGATATTCCGAATGGTTCCGTGGGTAAGGAGCATGAAAACGAATTGAGGTTGTCTCCGCCTGATCCACATTTCGATCCACAGCACCAATATTTTCGGAACGACCTGTACGAAGACATGCGGATGTTGTAACTTTTTGCACGGTTTTGTCGCTCCATGACTAAGTTTGCCAATGCTATTAGTACCAATTGGTTGAAAAAATGTCTGCATAACCTTTGGATCACCCTATATATGTGTGCAAAAATTGTTATCAAGTTTACTCTATCTTCGCTTAAAATTATTTATTCTCGCCCCTTCCTATAAGTGGCGAATCTTTTCTTGATTGACGCGATAACCGCTGAAGCGATTTTGGCCGGGTTTAACAACGCGCACCTGTCGTTTCTTTCTCGTGCTAACCGGTACCATTTGAATACACCACGTGAAGCCAAGTCCTTCTCCACCTGATCTTTCCGACGCAGAAGAAGGCCCTGCTACCATCAGCTGATATCGTATCGAATACTTTCAGAGCCAGTGTGTTTGTATCCGTTTGGACGACATGCCTCAGCCAACGCAGCCGCTGGATCTTTATTAGCTGCGCAATGTATTTGTCGCCGTAAAGCTCATTCAACTCATTGTTCTATTGCCTACGATGGTCGCTGTCGCCAACGTGCAAAGATCCAGAATCTTACTCTCAAATACTTCAAGGGATACCTCATCGGATATTGTCATCGTCCAAGATTCTGCGCCATAAAAGCCGACTGCTTCTAGTTCATCTTAGGCCACTGGAAAGTAGAAAAACGATATTGTCCCAGTCCTTCTTGTTTAGTGTTACGAAGGCAGAGACCAACTGTCCCGATTTGTTACGAAGTACTCACTTTTCCGCCCCTGCCAGGCATAATCACACTCCGTCTCATTTAAGGAGATACAGAGTGAACCATACGCGTATGCCTCAATTGCTCTTTCCCTTCGCGAATTAAATAAGATCCCTGATTCTATATAACGTCAGTTACGATATGGAAATTGGGGCTCTCTTTACAGTTAAGCCCTGTATTGTGCATGGAGACAATATTACCAATGTTGCTCTTGCCATAAATAGTCAGGAAGAGCATAGCGTATATTTGTCGTTCAATTAGAGTGAAATGAAATGACTTTTAAGTATTATTTTTAATTAATTTTGTAACTGCAGTAACATTTTGTACCCACGGACTTAATAAATGAGAAGAAAATAAAATGAAGCATGAAGTCGACTGCGCGAGCTTACGAATATCATACAGCCATACACAGCTTTTATTGTTTGATTATACCCATTTCACCAAACCAACAACGAACTTAGGTGGTAAGTGTTTAAAATTCGTTTACATTTCTAAATTTTTTCACGAGTTATCTTGTGCTCCTTGGACTAACTCGGAATGTGTTCAACAATGCGGATCCAAAATGGATGAACCCTGCGAAAATGGGCGGCTCAATATTTACTGGATACCAGTACGGAATAGAAGCAAATGATAGAGCTGAGCTTGCTAGGGCAGATATATGATTGCTGAGATGGAACACGTGACACATATGCCCATCCCACTCCTTCCTGTAAACGGAACTGAATGAGGAACTAGCTCTGGAAATACAGTCGATATGGGAACACTCAAGCACGTACAAAACTGCCAAAAACTTTGCTAACGGATTAGAATACGAAAACTATAAAATTTATTTTATCACTACGAATGCTACTTTGCCACTGCCTTACTCTTTGCAGTACTCGCCACATGTGTCTAGGATCAACATATTTTTCATGCTTGAAGGATATTGCTGACAAAGGGCTGAACGGCTTGTTAAAGCTGGTGAAGAGATGCATTAAAAATTACATAAAATAATATCTTCGACTCCAAATACATAGGACTGGCAACACAATGGACTCTAGAGGTATGTGTGATATCTTTTTACAGCTCAGCCGGAAATACTTAACTTATTTTGTGCCTGAGCAGATGGCCCTACAAACCCGGTTAGGGCGATCTCTCTCATAGTTTTGAGTATTTTGCAATATGTAGCCAAGACCATTTCTGTTTACTGAGCAATTAAAATGCTTAGAAAATCTTCGAAATTTTTAATTTGGTCCATAATCACTCGCTAGTAAATAAGAGCGAAGCACCGACTTCACAAATTCAATTCAAATATTATTTCTATCATTTCAATTACAATCTATTTGAACTGCCAGGACAAGCTGCAGTCGCACTCTGTTTTTCCGGTTTTTTTTCTTTTTTTGTGTGTTTATTTTAATTCTTCCACTCACTACTTGGAATCTAATTTTGCAACCGAAACCAAATAAAACTTCACTTAGCAAATAAGGAAATGAATTTTGTCTCCGCATTGCAACAACGAGATTTGCCAACTTGCATTTACATTCTAAACTCATATTCACAAGTAAAGCTAATTAAAGTTTACATTCATACATTCAAGAATATGTAGATAAATACTGGAACTGCAGAAGGCCAACCAAGAAACCAACGTCATGCCACAAAGGCAGCAAACACAAATTCCATTTGCACAAGCAGTCACACACCCATACGCATACACAGTTGATAGGAGCAGCAACCTACGATAAGGTGTTAGCCCGTTCACACAAACTAATCAACAAAATGTGCCAAAAGGCCAAAGTGGTTTAGTGCTGGAATTGCCAGCTGCCAGCGGTGCAGTGACATACAAAAGCACCAAAAAGCGCCAACCCCTTCGCTGCCCAGGCGAGTCTGCAGCCGTGCCACAACTAGCCCACCGAAGCACGAAAAGAACAGCGACAACGGCGTCAACGGCAACGGCAAGGACTGTAGCGAAATTTTGTTAATTTTAAAGCCATTGTACTCCAGCGATCCTGCCCGATATTGCGCTTCATTAAAATGCCACATTGCCGTACAACGAACGACCCAACCGGCCGGTGCTCCAATGAGCGCTGGCTACTACGCCCTCGCATCGGGCCGGAATGGCCCAACTCTGTGCTTTTGCTTTTCTTTTGCGTGAAAGTGTAAACAGCGCTAGAATTATCAAAGAGATACAGTGTATGAGGAGGGGTGGGAGAGGTGTTACAATTTTTCCAAGTACAAAAGAGGAATTAATTGCAAACACATCAGCATATCTGGCTGCCAGTTGAGCCAGCAATGTAGGAGTTAAGACAGTTAGCTTGCAAACGCCACTGTTAACCCACTCCTATGACGCCAAGGGCCTGCTGAGTGGCTTCGCTATACTGCGATTATGTGAAGTGGAGAATTTTTAAGCCACGTTCGCGTTTCACTACATTTTCGCTTATTTCGCTCGTATTTTTGTGCATCATGAATATTCATAAGCACGAAGCACGGAGCGACATTATGCCACCGCGTATTACACTACACACACACACACACCGACAGGACAAAGCAAACGGTGAGCAGGAGTATTTGAACATTTGGTGTTGACTGTTGCATGCAACTACCCTGTAGGAATAGACTCAACCTACGTGATAGCATCCCGGTTCAGTTCTGGTACATCTCCTTAAATGCGAGTTGGACAGTTATTGAGTGGATACTGCCCGGTTTGAATGACTCCCTACAAGCGTAAATGCAGTAATAATATAAAACCTTTTTTTCAACCGGTCCTATTTCGGCAATTAAACCTTCGAGCGCACTTCAAACCGATTCCATTATTCAATGAAAGCTATTCAGTCGTGTAAAGTTCTTATATTCAATTCCAACACTATGACATCAAGGGAAAACTCCTAGAATTCTTCGCTGGCTTTCTAAAATCAGGAACTCATTTGTGAAAATCGGTTCTATTGTCTCTTTAGTTGAGACTTATTCGGGTGTCCCGTAAGGAACTCACAGGAGCCCCTTCCGTATCATTTCAAAATTGCCAACTGCCTAATATTTTCAGATGATGTAAAACTAGGTACGCAAACCCTTTGTCAGTAATAAGTCCTCAGACCTTGAAGTCGCTTTATATTGCTTTACTAAAAAGTCGCCTCGAATATTGGAATCCATTCTAAAAAAAATCAAAAATGCACAAAAATAAGATTGATTGGCATAACATCAACAGACGGAAAGAGTTGTCCAATCTCATCCGAGATCATATCTCGCCTCATAGCCTCCGAAAGAATCGCTTGTTTGTTCACTGAACTAACAACATCAATTCTTCAATGAATGAACTTGTTTTACAACATGCCCGATTGTGTAAAAATTACAGCAATATTTTAATTATTAATTTAAACTTAATCTTTTTGTAAAATTTAACTAATTGTCCCATATTGGAATGTAAGACATCTCTCTGCACCCTGTACGATTATGTGGTGCGTAATGCCAAAGTTAATGACTTCCACTTATTCCTATCGTTGGCGTTTTGCCTCAATTGAGTCCAGGTGAGCTGGTTGCGAGTTATTTCGTCATGCAAGCTGCGTTGCCAGGATCCTCTTGGTCTACTTCTGCGTCTATAACCTTGCGGGTTCCTCTCCAAAACCATCATTGGTATCCTTGCTCTGGATTTCTGAGGGTGTGTCCAATCCATACCCACTAACTCTTAAGGATTTCGACATCAATTGTGACTTGATTGCACCTTCTGTACAATTGACCGTTCGCTATCCACTTTTCTGGCCTCAAAGCGCCTATTATTGTGCGGAGGCATCGATTTTCAAACGTTTGCAATTCAAAAACATTCTCCACTGATGTTTACCAGGTCACACTCGTACAATTAGACTGATTTGATGTTAGAATTAAAAATACGTATTTTCGTTTTCGTTGATACTCACCTATCGCTGAAGCCAAACACGCGTGAAAATTGATGTATTACATAGGCTTATCTGTAGTATGTCGGTCAGAATTTGGAGAACGGTATTATTTATATCTAAATTATATTATACTTTACAAGATATCGTTCACTATAGCCATCTACCGAGAAAATAATGGATTTCTTTTTGCCTAACAATAATGCCATCATCCTCCTAGTCTTGCCACAAATTCTATGAGAACTTTTAGAATGCGTACGGCGAGAACAAATTCGTAGAAAAAAGTTCCGTTATTTTTGCTTTTGTTCGTATGTATTGTCTTCTCATAAATTATTCTCAGTTTCGTGGCAAATTTCGCTTGTTAACACTGGGGTGGAGAGCTAACGAAAATCGCAGTGCAACTGAGATTTACGAATTGCTGAAAAACCTTAATATTTCGAGAATGTTTGTTTACCGATCAGTTGTTTTTCCCAAACATCTGAAGTGACACACAGAAAAATAAGTGGTGATCCTCGCGTGGTTCGAACCAGTGCAGCCATAAACGAATTCGAAAGCAGAAAATCATGTACAGGGAAATAAATGTATTGACCAGATCTATGTCAAGACTAATTTTAAATGCTCTCCTAATGAAAACTTTCCGTCGCTTAACTGGTCATCTTTTGCCAACGCGCTAGGTGAAAATTAGACTCGACTTGCATCTGTCTTAGCTTCTTCGGTGGCACTCGATCAACGGTCATGAGAAAATGTTCACTGTTGAAGCAGTTTTTAATAAGCAAAGCGACAAAATCTATGCTAAAGCTTCTCAAAATGCAAAAGATGTTGTTCCAAGGGTTCAGCGTGGCCACCATCCAGTCTCCGTAATTGTTTGGTAGGAAGTGTCTTGAAAGGTGTTATATCTCATCATTTCTGCGAAAAAAAGGTTCAAATCTGGGCAAAAGTGTTCCAGGAGAATGTCCTAGAAATCGTGGTGAAGCAGTTGAGCAGTACCCTCTTCAATGGAGAGCCTTGGATCTTCCAGCAAAATTCCGCTTCATCCCATATCGTTTGAAAATTGTATTCTTTAATATTTACACGATTAAATAAACTAACCTCATTAAAAAAGTATTATAATTTCCTACCTATAAGGGGGCGTCCATAAATTACGTGAGATTTTTAAGGGGGGAGGGTCGAGTCAAATCTCATCTACTCTTTCGTTGGAGAGAGGGGGTCTCGGCAAATATCACGCAATTTTTTTTTCTGATTGAAACAAAAAAAAATTATACTATTTTGGTCCAAATTTTTATGCGTGCCTATTTTTTTTTTTTTTTTTAGTTTTTTAACGAGCGCGAATGTCAACAAATTTTTATTAAGAGTTACAAAGGAAAATTGTTTTTAATTTTTTTTTAGGTTGTGAAATGCGATGACCAGAAGTGCTGCAGCCCACGCCGGAGGGATCTGCATATGATTCTTCACGACCGTTTTCTGCCGGACTTTAAAGTCATTTGACGGAAAGTCATTTGCTCCATTTCTAATACGCCTACCGATTCAACCGCTGAATGCCTTCATCAGCACGCCTTATGATCTCTATTGCCCAAGTATACGTGAGGATTTAGAGCTTATGTTCCGCAAAGTGCGACCCTCACGGATTGTGACAAGACGAGCTAATGAGTTACTGTGCGCAAGCGTCAACGGCTTAGAATGGCTAGATCAGATCGAAGTTGAAGGAGCAGATGATTTTACTGAAAATCATATGGACATGTTGGTCCCAATAGTCTCTCTGGAAACCGCGCATGATTCTCCATGGACTGAATTAGAGTAGATATTCTTTTTTTAATCGCAGTAGTTACGATTTAAGTCTTCTATTGTTAACTTTTTATTACACTTATAACTCTCAGCAATATTGATTACTAGTCTTAACTAGTCGTAAATAAAAGCACAAAGCAATTTTTTTCTTTTTACAATAACAATCCAACGCGTTTACATAAGAAACCCACATTTTGAAAAATCTCACGTGAGATTGGGGGATTGAATAAAATCTCACGACATCTCACCAGGGGGGAGGGGGTACAGAAAATTAAAAAACAACCCTCACGTAATTTATGGACGCCCCCTAACGGACTTAACTTGAAACAGAATTTAGGGCAGGACTAAGCATAATAATGAATACCAGCTAAGAGTTAATATGGTACCGAAGATTGAATGTCAAAATTGTTATCTATACATTAAACTACCCATATGCAAGTAGTCTTTCAGTGAACGATCCTCCTTTAGTTTCACTCGAACTCTGAAGCCGCTAGCATATTTCGTTTCCATTTCATCCTTGTTCTTCGAAAGTAACTTTTTAGTGGCGTCGCCAAAAGGAGTGACTCACCGTAGGTAGAATTTGGCAGAGATGAGTGCCCGTTGAATACCCAGTGATTTTGGATATTTTACCGTTTAGATAGCTTCTAACTGTATGCGCATGCGTACTCTCTTAGTATGTTTCGAGTATTTCGAAAAACGGATGTTCAAAAAGCGGAGCAACCTGAACTTGGCGTGTTACTAACTTCATAAGGAGCAACTTTATTTTCCTGCAGGGCAGTCGCACTACATCCACACAATTTTATCTAATAGTACTTTATCACTTGTTAATGGCAAGCACGCTACTGGCCTCACGGTTTTGCTGTATTTGTATTGCAAATTTTCAGCCTTCAACATCATCTACCTGATATTAAATCCTTTAACTGTAGGGCCCCAATATTTAGTTTTCAGTACAACTTGAATTGGAAGTGAATTCCACCAAACCATTCATAAAGTGGATGGCATTTTTGTTGTATGAGTTATAGGCAATCAAGAGAAATACTAGAAAAAGTATTTTATGTTAATTTACCCCTCACATTACCGGAAGGTGTCCCTGTACATTGGTATCTAGAAAGACGTCGAACATCCTTCCTCCTAGCCTTATAATATCCCTAATTCACTCTGGTTTATTAATAAAATATTTCACTACTCCAATTACCAATAATACTTGGTCATCTGGGATAACCTTCTCGAATATTGGGATAACCACAAGGTCACTTGGTTGCCTACCATCGGCTGGAACAACAGTACCGCACCATGCAGAAGTTGCATGCGATACAACATGCAACATGGGATAAGAAATGTCATATCAACGGACGAGCTGCAAGAACTGGTGGCATTCGAGTGGTTTTCGAAAGCACTGAAGATCTGATTAGCAAACAACTTACTGCCGAACATCCAATTAAAGACCAAAATGGAAATCTGCTGATCACAGATGAGTTACAAATTCGATGATAGACAGAACATTTTTCCAATTGTACTCAACAACGTCTATTAATCAGTTTCTAATAGCGGTCGCCACTCAACAAACAATGGCAAATCTCTGAGTGTAAAAAAGGGCTGCAATAACTGTAGGGGCTCGGCGTGCTGCCAGCAATTGCTAAATCAATATTGCTAATAGCATGAATATTCTCAACCGGCTGGAAATACATCTAGGAGCATCTATAAACTACTGCCAGGCTCTCTTCTGGCTTCTGACTTCTCTTATGCCGAGCACATAAACACCCTTAGAGTTATCATCGAGCAACGTGTTGAGTATAAGTCTGAGCTGCATTTGCTTTTTATTGACTTTGAAAAAGCCACCAACAGCATCAATCGTGAAGCCATCTGGTCTGCCCTGCGAAGAAGTGATATCACAGATAAGTTAATTGTCCGGATAAGGGAGAGCTACAGAGACCCTAGCTGCTATGTCCTCCATAAAGGATTGCCTTTTGCCTCTTGAGGTGCTGAGCGGTGTACGACAAGGATGCATATTCTCCACAATTTTGTTTCTTCTTGTCCTCGAAGACGTCATGTGCGCTGCTTTCAGTAATTAAAATCAGCATAAAGGCATTCAAAGCAGATAATCAATCAAATTCTCTGGTGCCTAGCATACGCGGATGATATCTGCTTACTAACTTATAAACTTTCCGACCTGAAACTACTTAGTAAAGTCATACAGGAAAAGCTTGAAGGTACGGGACTCGAGATCTTCGCAATAAAAATGAAAGCGCTGCATCTCATTGAGGTCACAACAGAGCCGGTTGCAGTGGACGCACAACGGTATGAAAGTGAAGAGAAATTGTGCTACCTTGGCTACTTGCCGAAATTGCCGTGAATAGCGCAAATTAGCCAGACGAAGGTTAAAGCACAAATTCCTTTTAGTCCTATAAATTTAGAATTATCACGTGAAAATTGCGTATTAGTATGCTTTTATATATACTAATTGCACTTGCAAAGAATTTCTCAGAATCGTTAAAGGAAAATTAAATGAACACAAAAATAAAAATACTAATAATAATAGCCATATTCAGGTCAAGTTTCTGGCAGTTCTTGCTGCCAGTGCCACCAAATGTGTTCCCATTTCCTAACTCAGTCAGCCATATTTCCTCCTCAGCTCTTCTCCGCCACTGGGTTACTATGCTCATAGAGACGATTTGGTGATGTGTCGCGCCTTAGTTAAGGATGTGCATTTCTATGCCTGTTTTTCTTAAATACAAATACCAAAGTACCTGACTGCCATATCAGCCCAACGTTACATCTTTTACGCTTGAACGTACTTTTCACTGAAAATTTAATTCACCAGCAAAGCAGTGGCGCTGAGGTGAGTGAAAACGTTCCATCATACGACTGCAGGCAGCCTGGCACGGCTGCTCAATAACGACCGAAGGATAACAACATCACATGAATGCCAATGTTGCTTTACTCGCACTTGTCGGTTTTTATGCCGCCAATACCGTTAGAGCCACAGCCGGCAACGTTGGTGTTGTTTGTGTGATATGCTACTTGCTTTTCTACCTCGCGGCCATTTACTTGAGAATCATCAAATTTTCTTTACGAAATTTGGGAAATTCCATCGGTGCACAGCTGCTGTTCCAACAATCGACTGCCACGAATCTGTAACCGGCCAACAAATGAGAATCTACGAGCGTCGAATGTTGCATGGGAAAGTGCTTAATACTCTTCCCCGCCCAATTGCCTGCTTCACATATCGCCAATTTAGAACACAAATGTGTACACACACATCTGCTTTAGCACTGGTCGCCTGCGGGACGTGTGTATGTGTGTGGGTAGCCGAGTTTTTCTTTCAACTCCAGTCTCAGATTCGGCAGTTTTTGGTTTGTTTTGTTTTTCATTGTTTTTATTGCGTTTGATATTTCTGTTGGTATCCACATTACCAGCTAGAAAGCATGGAGTTCAATTGCGAAATCAAAACTGCCACTCAGCCGTTTACGAGTGTGTACCGCAAGCACAGGTCGCCTGTCAGAGACTCGACCTCTTCACTCCACTCTGCCGCACTGCACACCATTCCAATCCATTCCACGCCAGAAGCACACCCAGCTACCAAAACTCGTTTTGTTTCCCGGCGATATCCTTCATATGCTTACGCTTAATGTGGCAATGTCCAACGATGTGCAATATTATATTGTATTTTGAAGCCGTTTAGTCGTTCACTCGCCCCTACAGCCCCGCCTTCAATCGCAACGACGATTCGTTTCGTTCATATGTTTGTATTCCGTTTGATTTCATATCACATTTTCAAACCTTTCGCTCGCCCCGGCAACAACTTTAATTTCGGTGCTTCGCCAGCGGCCAAAAGCTAAGAAAAACGTTTACTTACGTATGTGTGTGTGTGTGTGCATGTATATGTATGTGTTTTTCATTTGAGCAACAATGAAAATATGATTGTATTTTCACTTGAGTTGTTTTCATTTCGTCGCTTCGTTGAATCCAAAACCGCACCGAAACGCCACAACAACAACGCCTGCGAACAGCTGGACGACGCACGCCTGGATGCATCGGCCGAATAAGTAGACCATTCCAAGCTGCCAAACCTTCTTGGGCACAGGGTAGCCCCCGGCTGCCGCTCTATTAGGGGGGCAAAAAGGCTACGCCAAGTACAATAATTTCGTGTACGCTACATTTCACCGGTTATTGCTACACCAATACCAACAACGACGGCGACAACAAGCTGCAACAAAAACAACAAGTGAAACATATTTTACATTTATCAAGATACTAGCGCATGATATATGGCCCAGTCAACATGCGAATAAAAAGAGCCGGGCGAGCTCAGGGATCCTTAAGCCGGGTGAGTACATTGTTAACCTTTTCTGGTATGTTTCGTGTTCTCGGAATGGGCCTTTAATGTTATTAGTTTGCAATGGCAAAAGTTTAGACGTTCATTGATTTTCTCATATCCAATGAAAATAATTTAAAAACCAAAAGGTATTGAAACGGACGCCGGCAAAAGTCCGCAAGTGAAAAGAAATACTTCGAGAAGATTGCAGAGGCTTAAAAAGATGACAGTTCGCGCAAAGTAGGTCGAACACAAGCAGTAACTCAGAAAATTAATTAAATAAATACTCCTGTTAACCCATTTAGCTTACACAACTTTTAACGCCTTTAACCCAGATATTATTAATCGAAATTTGTGCAAAGTGTTGTTCGCCACTCTATAGATTGTCATTACATCATTGAAAGTCGAAGAGCTCAGAGCGATTTGTAGTGATAAAATTTTACTTTGAAAATGCAGAGACGGGTTCTCAACATCGTTTTATGCACTAAATTTGAGTCTTCGATTCCTTCCAGTTTTCGAATTCTTGCATGAGATCTGTATTGGGATTGGCATCGAAATATATGTCAGTGTAAAAAGCAGGGGCAGCTCGAAAAACAGCATAACTCAGAGACGTACTTCTCTTATTCATCAGCTGTGAGTGCTAGGCGAATTGAGTAAAGGCAGGCCAACAAAAACATTTTGTACATTAGAATGTCTGGTCGAAGTAGAAAACAAAGAAGTTATTTAGGAAATAGAAAAATAGAAAATACAAAATAGATAAAATATGGCGAATCTAGTAAAGGTGATGTCGGAAAATCAGCTGATCTGTTTTTTTTTTTATTTCGCTGTGTCCATATAGCTGTCAGCACAGAATGAAATAAGCTGAACTCATTCTTTGTTTTCTACTTTACCAATACTTTGTTTTGACAATCAAACGTACAAAACATTGCTGGTGGTCTAGTGTCACCACCTTTAATGAATGCGTCTTGAAACAAAAATATCAATTTATTTGTCCTGTTGCAATTATTTTAAAATGTTCATAATAACTTTTTAATTTACATTCATTACAGAATTTCAATTTTCAAATTCCATATTTGAATAGGGACTATTGAACCAAGTAATTCCTGTGTTTTCCAAGGCAGTACAAAACTTAGGTAGTGCACCCCCACTGTTGCCCAGAGAAACCAAAATCCTGTAGGAAGGAAATCACAATCCTGCTGTAAGTAAGGAAGCCAAAATCCTGTTGTTTGAGACGAAATGACAACCAAATCCTGTTACTTGAGACGAGACGAAAAAAAAAAAAATAAAGCTTTAGGACATCAAAATATTCCAGCTTGAAACGAAACGACGACACGAAATATTTGCTGATTTTTACAACTTTTCAAACTACATTTTTCAATATATTTTCAAAAATGTTCCCCTTTATATGCAAAAAATATTTCAATCAAGGCCTACTTATTTTTACAGAAAAGCAAAACCTACTTATTTTCACAAATGCCGATAAGCCTTAAAGTGTATAACTCACAATTGTTATATGCTGTTCCAGTTTACATTATGAGTGAAAATGTGAGTATTTTAATTTTCGTTGCGAATGCCACTAGGGTGATCCAACAGGGACATTCTGCTCTACAAGCCAAAAGTGCGATGAGATGCATTACAGGCCGTATTATATTGCGGGGAAAGCAATATTTTTCCCGGAATGTATATGTGTGTGAATGGGAAGGGGAAATTTACTTTTCCCACTGTTCCCACACCATCAGCGATTCTCCCCAAAAATTTCGTGGATCTCGATGCAAATATCTCTAATACTTACATATCTGGTTTAAATTTATTTCGTCAAAGGTCACATTCAGCCTTGATACCATGAGCGCTTTTTGTACGGTTTGGCGCCATGCGGATAACCTTTCGTATTTCACGGCTGTGCAAAATGGATTTTTGTCCACGCTGATTACTTTTACACGCACTATTTTGCAATTTTTTTTAATTACGACACAACTACTTTTGTCGATTGGACGTCTTATTTACCGAAATTATTTATATTCGGAACCAAAAGCGAAAATTTGAACTTTTTCCACTTCTGTAAGTGACATTTTAATATGAAATAGGAAGTGATGCTAAAATGTTCACATTTCTTATTAACCCTTAACCATTTCTAGCAGTTTTATATAGAAAAATCTTTAAAAAGATTTCGCATTTTATTTCTATAATATTTCAAAATGAATCTATAATCTAATAAAAACTTATATGAAAACACACAGTAAACTTGAAAATTTCTATAATTAGGAGAAAAGCTCGGACCCGTTGAAAACAACCTCTACAACTGGTAATTGGGAGGTGAAAAAGGTAAGGTCAAATGATCCATTTTTTGCACACGGTCTTCCCTTTTTTTATTTTTTTTTTTTTTTTTTGCTTTTATAGGCTTGAGTAAAATATAAACTAAACTAAAAAAAATGTATTTTAAAAATTTGAGATTTATGTAACGCTGAAAATTTTGGTATGGAGTTTTGAAAGTTAAATATTTTCGGTGCTTTTTACCAATTATATATATATATTTTTTGTTATGATAAAAGGTGCTTTAAAAAAGTTTTTTTTTGGAAAATAGAGGGATTTGATTTTTCATTACGAAATATAAAAATGTTTAATATCTAGAAAGCAACATTACATTTTTCTGAAGGTGTAGCAAAAACTAGAGTTTACTAAAGATTTCATATTGTCCATCTGAAGTTCACAACAAAATTAGAAAACAGTGACTTACATTTGCAATTATCGTCCAATTAAAGGGTTTTCCAATAAGAGGTGTTATTTAGATATTCAAAATGTTATTTTTTAATATAAATAATCGGATTTTTTTTTTCATTATAAAGAGGAAGGTATGCCGTTAATAGTGGAAAATAACATCAGGCAAATGACCACCGCGACCACGCTTACAGGACAATATCCTTTTCGTGAAATTTTCAATAACCGAATTGCAAAGTGGCTGCCCTATGTCAATCACGAATCACGAATTCCATCCTTGACGGCTTGAATCGACCCTGGGCTGTTGGCGTAGACCTTCTCTTTCAGGTGGCCTCAAAGAAAAAGCTCACAAGGTGTTAATACACAAGATCTCGGTGTCCAATTGTGATCCCCTCTTCTAGAGACAACACAGTCCGGAAGCTTTTTCGGATGTTTGTGTGGCACGTAGCGCTATCTTGTTCAAAATAAACGTTGTCCAGATCAATACCATCCAATTCTGATCATAAAAAAATCGTTAATCATCGATCGATAGCGATAGATAACTCCTGTTATTGGAAACCCCTTTAGGATCAGAATTCCCACTATTCGAACCAGCATTACTTTTTTGGTTATCTCGTTCACGGAGCGCGAATCAAGGAAAAGACAGAAGAGTTGTTAATCCGGAAAACTATAAGAATTTGACTCGAAAATGGTATATTGGTGGCTTTATATATCGAATATATATATTTTGTGGCGCGCGCAAATAGAAGAACCTACAGTTGTGCAAATGGTTTTTTATGAGGAGCAGAAATACACTCGACGGTTTGCCATTGTTGCCGAGGGGCGACCGCTATAACGCAAATCTTTCTCAATCAATTTGGTGATTGAATCACGGACAATCACGCACCAACGCATTGACAAATGACAAAAATTCTGAATAATTCCAGTGAATGGCAAGTCCTATAATAGTTATAAGCAGTGACCTTCGTAGTGACCCACGCGATTTATCGTTCGGAGCCCTCATAGGCAATCCGCAAAGAAGTAACTTAGCCAGGTGTTCTTCTGCTTATATGGAATAATTTGTAGTGAAATTCTCATCGTTGGGTAAAATAAAACAGCAATTTTTATTTATTGCACTTATCGACTCTTTCTCTTTTAAACTCGAAATCGAATCTGAAACTTTTGCTAAGAGTACGAAATTGCCTTTTCGATTACCCTCAATATCTGCATAAAAAAATCTGCATTCGATAGCATTCGACATCTCAACTTCCTCTACGCATTCGAAATCAGCAGGAAATCACAATCCACTCAACTAGAATCTCTTGCGAATAACCCAATTATGTTGAAAGAGAATCTTAAAAGCCTCAGCGGCTTGCAATTTCCATCGATAATTGAATAAAAACTTTTGTCTTTAGTCGCCCACCGCATTTTCATTTAATGCCTTGTAAGTGTCCTTCCAGAAAATGCATTTTTATGTGTGCCATTGCAATTTGCTGCTTTCCTATTTGCTCTTGTTGCTATTGCTGTCATAAAGTCAACGACATTTACGGAAATCTTCTCGTTTTCGTAGTGGCATGGCCATAATTCCCAAATACAAGCTCGTGGAAGGTATGAGATATCCGAGTATGAGTGTAATGTAACTAAAGCACTTGTATCCTTTGCTCGTCCTTCTGCTTCTTCTTCCACTACTTTTGCTTCTGCTTCTGCTTCTTGGTTTCTTTAGATACTTTGCTGCCGCCCACTGCACCTGATTGATATGCGGGCAGGACTTCGGCGAATGTAAGCGAATTTGCAAATACTCGGGACAAGAGGTTATCCAAGCACCACAAAGCATATTTCAACCGCAACACATACACAGGCATTTGCACCCGAGACATGCACCACACACACACACATGCACATAGACGTTCAGACACACAGCTGAGAAGAGCACATTTATTTATTAAAAGGACAACATGAAAACAAAAATATGAATTTGACTCGAAAACCGAAACAGAAACTTGGCAGAGAATTTTACAAAATGCCAAAGACAAAAACTTTTCAAGGCAGCAAAGCAACAACGCCAAAATTTACAACAATGCCGAAATGGGAGGAAAAGAAAACAATTTTCTTGAGTTTGCCAAACAGCCGGAGGGGTGAGCAAGCAAGCAAGTGAGGGGTGAGGGGTGAGAGGCAGTCGGTTGACAGTCAAGCTGCATGCAACATGAAATAAACCAGTTAGCTGCAGGCGACTACAGCCCAGTTAATGCTCAGCAATGTCCTTTGAAAAATGTCAAGTCAAGTATCCCTCAGCTCGGCTCGGCACAGCACAACTCAGAACAACTCAGCTCAGCTTGGCTCTGCTGGGCTCTGCTGGGCTCGTTCGGCCAACTGGCTAGGCAAACGTAGTAAATAACAGTAAATGTGCGAATGTATGGATAAGTATTTGTATGTTTGAGTATTTGAGTGTTTGATGGCAGTGCCATTGGCATTCGTCTTGTCGCACCGGCTGTTTTCGCTGTTGATGTTGTTGATATTGTTATTGAAAATAGTTTTACATTCCGCACGCCCACTGACTTGGCAATTGAATGCCGTCGTCCAGGTGCGCCAAGCAGCGTTGCCAACTACTTCAACGCTATTTTGCATATCAAAGGCAGTACAGCACTGCAACACTGCAGCGAATGCAACGAGCCTTGCATGCCACACGATTCAAGTAAGTATTGTACGAGTATAACGAAATTTCACAGCTGATGACCAGGTGCAGGTAGTCAAGCTACGTGCGGAGGGAAAGACGGTGGTTCAGTGAAAGAAAGAAATTGAAATATGCTAAGCTGTCAGTTGTGCTGTCAGTTGTGACAGCAAATTTTCAACAGTGCAACCGCAATGGCGCTCAGCCAAGACGCAAGAAGCCTTCTGAGGGCTCCGAGGACGGGCAGGCGCAGCAATTGTAGAATTTATTTTATGCACAACAACGGCGTACAAATTAAATTAAGACTGCT
This sequence comes from Anastrepha fraterculus, assembly GCA_037575425.1. Classification (NCBI taxonomy): domain Eukaryota; kingdom Metazoa; phylum Arthropoda; class Insecta; order Diptera; family Tephritidae; genus Anastrepha; species Anastrepha fraterculus. The sequence goes on from JAYXIM010045825.1 coordinate 70,754, forward strand.
GGACAATCAAATTCAATTTGCGATTACATCATAAATTCCAAGGCGCCCCCCTCGCCCCCGATGCGTCACTACACGCACACTACGGGCAAGTGAGCTCCTTCAGTTTACTCGGGCGCCTTTGTCCGCATCTTAAGAAAGTTTCTACTTGCAAATCGTCTTTCGAATTCTGTGTTGCTAACTTTTGCCCTCATTTTATTTACAAACTTTTGGCCACGCTTATACCCACCTACGTGTGTGTGTGTATGTGTGCATAGCAGATAAGTACATCCTATTATGCATACATGCGTATGTATGTGTGCATGTACATAGGTGCGTGTGTATATTTATTGTTATTGGCTTAAACGACTTTTTTATATAAACATTTCTTGCTGTAATTACATTTGCTTGCTCAGCCGAGAAATTTGCTCGTTGAATTTGGTTTCCTGGCTGACTGGGCCGGTGCGGTTTACTTCGGTTTGGCTCGCCCCACTCGGCGCTACGCTCGCTGGCTGATTTTCTGCCAACGCAATTCGAATTATGCTGCAAATGTTATTTTAAGGTAAAATAATACCGTTCTTACTTTGACTTGTTGCAAGTGTCTGCTTGCTGATGGTTGAGGCGGAAGTAGGGAGTAAAGTGGGGCATTTGGGAAAAAGTATTCGACGGAATTTATTTTATTAAAAAATAATCAAATGCTCTTGCGAGAAACAAATCTTCCTCAATTTCAATGGAAAATTTCATGTCAAACTTTATGTGTGTGTGTGTGTATGTGTGCACGAATGTATGTGTACTCTTTATTGTTTGACGTATTAGAATCCATTTTATTTCTGCTGTTTCTCATTGTGCACACATACATAGCCACTTATATTAGCTTGCTGATCACACACTTTATTTGTTGTCTTGGCGTATTGTTTATTTAATTTCATCACAACTGCAAATATTAGTTTGGGGAAAAAGGAGTCCATAATTTTCTCGGTACACGGTGGTAGTGATCGATATCTCGTAAACTACTGATCAAACAATTTAAAGTTTATGCTCGTTGTCAAGTTAACGCATCACACTAAAAAATGTTGTTGCTGTTTTTTATTTGTTCCATTCAGCTATGAGTTACAGGGTGTTATGGAAATGGAAATCAACAATGAGCAAATTCCGTACATTTTACAGTTTTTCTTTGATAAAGGCGAAAATTTAAGCCAGGTCGCTGAAATAATGAATGGTGTTTATGGTGCCGGTATTTAATTAACGGAAACTGGTGTTAAAGATGCACCTCGCACAGGCACACCCGTCGTCGAAAATGTCGATAAAATCACAGAAGTAATAGAAGTTGACTGGCATGTAAGTAGTCTAGCTAACTAAAGATCGACCATAAAACACTTTTAAATCATTTGCACACAAATTTTACGCAAAAATAATGGATTTCTTCTTCCCCGAACCCACATAAAAGTCAATTGGACTCGAAGAGACTCAAAATTCAGCAGAATCATTTTACTTTTTATTGAGCCTGTTTTTCATAATTGAGAGATTATAATAAAAAAATAAACAAGGGATTGGGGATCTAAAGGTTTTTACTTTTATTGATTATCTGTTTAGACCTACTGTTAAGACTTATAAGTAAACGATTTTCGATTTTTTTTCAATTTATAATAAAACTGTAATTTGTCACAATGGACCCCAGAATTAAGTGAGCCCCACTATAGCCTCATAAAGAGTAGCAACCACCATATCCTAGAACCTAAAGAACCTGAAAGAACGAATGAACTGAATTGAAGAAGTCTATCACTGATAGATATAGGAAATATGTACTTCTTTCTGTAAAAATTGGATTCGAACTAAAATCTATTTATGGTTTAATTCCTAATTAGTAAAATGGAGCCTTATTTTGCAAACGTTGCTGTTTGTGTAATTAATTTACGATTCGTTTTTTAAATTTGATCGTGGCTTAGTGCAATACTTTCGAACCTGTCATGCAAATTAAAAATTCAAAACTTCAAACTGAGAATTCCTTACGCTGGATCGGCCTCAATTTCGGCAGATAGATTCCATTTGTAAACTAAAAAGGGAAAATTGCTCAAAACACAAATTCATTTTTATTCGAATCTGGACAAACTTAAAATGTTAAGAGCTATTTCCAGCTACTCAACAACAATACTTTTTTTCCTCGTTCACTGCGCTCGGGAGCAAAGGGCATCAATAAGACTCGACCTTCTCCAAGTATTCTTTGGTCGACTACGACCTCTGCTATTTTGCGGGTTCCTGTTCAGTGCCATAGCCATGCCATCTGGTGGCTTTCTAAGCGTTTAACAATCTAATAATAAATTTAACTGCAGTCAACACATGATGTGTGTGTATGTGTAAAGAAATAAAAATGTGGAACTGTTCTCTGAATTTTCTTGTGTTGAGAGCGTTTCTTTGAAAATTTATTAAACCGGAATCTGGGCATGTCTTCATCAAGATCAATTGTTTTGTAAGTGGGAGGAGTTTATATGACAGTTTTAGCAGTACATGGATCATATTATAATGTGTCCCCTTGAAGATAACATAGAACTATTGCGTCTTGCACCAGGTGAGACTACTTCGTCTGCAGTTAGCTCTCTGTGAGTTAGCTCAAAATTGGTGAATAGAGAATGCTTCAAAAAGGAATCCACAAGAATTTTGAATTAAGCCACTCTTGCCACTCGTCTTTTAGTGTTAAATTATATTCCTTTTAATAGTTTAGTCTCGAAAACGTGTTTGGCTACCTGCATTGGCATCACCGGAGCTTGTAAAACTTGCCCTTTTGCACTTACTTCCCATCGACTTTTCCGTTATTACCATCGCAGCTCAAAGTGCAATCAGGTTCAAGGCGACTGCCCTCTGGAGGCAATCTCTCGAGGGACATGATAGCATTTTCGGGCAGTTAACACCGCATTACTCCGCACTTCGAACAGATCTCTCTATCCGCAAACTAGTGTTTAAGAGTCGTGTCTAGGCAAAATCTGCACCTCTGTCTTTACTGACGGTTCCCAGATGGAATGGGGAGTCGGAGCAGAGGTTTTCTCCAAATCAGCCAATTTATCTATCTTCTTCAAACTGCCGAAAACTGCTAGTGTTTTTCAAGCAGAAGTCTTTGCGATCCTGAAGGCATGCAAAATGCTTAAGGAACGCGGGAGCGAGGGAGATATTTACATTTTCTCCGATAGACAAGGCGCGATTAAAACTCTGACGACGCCATGGTGCAGATCTAAATTAGTAAACCCCTGTAAGGAGGAGATCAAATCTCTTGGGTGTGTAGATAACATTTCTCTGATCTGGGTTCCAGGACATAGGAACATAGAGGGTAATGAAATTGCTGATGAGCTTGCCAGGAAGGGGACTTAATTGGGCTCAGAGACCTCCTACCCGCTCATCGGCATCCCCCTGACAATTTTTAAAGGGGAACTGCACAAATTATTTCTCAGGAAAGTGCAGAAAAGATGGAGCTCCACTTTCCCTGTAAATGTCCGGGCTTGGCAGCTAGTCGACTAAGGTCACTGGGCGCTACTTTCTTCGACAGCCTGGGGCAGTGCGCCAACCTAAATCTAATCAATCTTCTCCATTATGTCAACAGCTCTGGTTGGCTGTAGATATCTACCTGTTGGAGGTCTCATAATGGTATCAAAACGGCGCTTTAGTGCTACTTGAGGAGTGCCAGACCGGTACTTCAACCATTTCACCTACCTGCCTACCTGTGCAGAACTGTTAAAGCTTTTCTTGACTTTTTAATCTTATCCTAAATATGTTCACAAATAATTTGATTTCTATTGCAGTTTTTTCTGCGTTCGTCTATAAATAATGAAGGCATTAGTAAATTTTCTAGAATTTTAGACGAATGTGCGTACATGCGGATTGGATTTAGTTTGATGAATATTTTTGTCTAAAAAGAAAACCAGATCCAAATGCCATTAATATTCATTTGCAAACACGAACACAATTGCAGCTTGTCACAAGCCGTTCAAGTCACACAAATTACATTTATAGTACATAAAATATGTAGCAAAGGGAATAGTGAAACCGTTATGCCATATATGGTATGCAACAAAGCTGTCAAATAAAATCCACACTTGGATTATACGAAGATGGACTTCAAATGGCAAGCAAACAAAACAATTTGCAGAAAATGAAAAAAGTCTCCTTAATAAAATACCCACGAAAAATCCCAATACAACTTTGGTGTATTCACATACCTATGCATTTGGCCAAGTGTTTGCGTGTGTGTGCTTTTTCGTTTCTGTGTGGCTTGGGTTGTGTGCGTTTGATACGCTCGAATAAAAATGATGATGATGATAAGGATATCTGATCTCAACTGACAGCAGTTTTCATTACGAATTCATGTAATATTTTCGTGTACTTTAGTTACACATTTCACTTTCTGCACTGCTCCTTTGGCGCCTCTCTATTGCTTGCTTTCCCTGGCTTGTTTGGCTGTTTGTGTATTCGCTACTTGATGGCTGATGGAATTACCAATAACAACTCATGGATTTTCTCATCAGAGTAATGTGGCTGTCTTCTTTACTTGCGGGCTACATATGGCGCTGCCACGCTCAATGGGCAGTTGGTCGAATGACTGAATGATTGAATGAATGCAGGAATGAATGAGTGAAAATGTAATGTCTACCAACAAAGCAGACCACTCGTGTAATTTCAATTACTGTTCACTTCGGAGCTCATGGGCTCACCTACCTATCCTTTTGCTTGGCAGCACACACACACATACACATGCATGATTGGTCATGTATATGCAGCCAGTCGATTTGTTCCGCGTCGTCTACTGATTGAGTAAAAGCTTCAAATCGAATTATGGAAATAATATTTCTTCATTATGCAGTAGATTGTGATTGTCCTTGTTTTCTTTATTTTACTTTTTGTTTTCCTGTTTCTTTTTTTCTTTTTTGGAATATTTCTAAGTCATCATTGAAAGGGTGGTATGCCGCTCTGCGCCAGCGTTTTTCTCAAGAAATATTCGAAATTAATTTCGTTCAATTCGCATTTGTGAAGAATGTTGATTTAATGCTCGGATCCAAATACCAGAACTGCCAATTTCATTTTATTTTACTACAATTCATTTTGCTACATTTTATTAGAGCACGCCTCACAGTCCCTTTCATTTCCTTCCACCCCTCGCCACTTTCAGACACTCACCGCAGCCGTAATACAATAATATCTATGAAATTACTTTGCGAATAAGCATTTTGTCGGCTCTGCCAAGATTGGCAACTGAGTGCTAGCTTAAATCCAATATTCCCGCACTCACAGTTCAAATTAAATTGCTTGCTGCCGCGCACTCCCCCACTCCTCCACTCCGCCGCACCAGCATATTTGATCTGTTGGTGTAATCGTTTTGGCGCAATTCAGTTGAGGTTATGTCTTGGTGAGCGGTAAGCGGTAACGTTCTTTCTTGCATTCTCTCGGCGTATCTGTTGCTCTTAATGTTGTTCTTGCGGTTGCAATTTTGCTGATTTTTTTCTATTGCCTTTGCATGGCAGACAGGGAGGGCGGCGGCAGCGGCAGCGGCAGCAAAATAAATAGTTGCTATGTCAATTCATAAGTAACAACTTACTTGCAATTCACCTGCAATCATAATGTTGCTACGGCGGCTGCATTTAATAAAATAATTTCCCAAGAGTTCTTTCTGCGGCAGCATTCCATGCCAGAAATAACAACAACAACGGCAACGGCAACGATGCTTAGCAAAAACGGTCTCGCATCTCAACGCAAACTTGGTAGCAGCTCAGCAGCCACCCATTCTCGGCTTCTAGATTTCTATGGGAAAATATTTATAAGCACAATGCATTCGTGCGTCTGTGTGTGTTTATAGCGAACGTAAACTCGACAACTCATGACGTTTCGGGAAATGGAAAGGCTCGGAACGGAAACAAATATAATGTAAAGGGGCGTGATGTATGGCAGCAAATAGAAACTCTGTCGAGCCTGCGCCAAGGCGGTGAGTTTATATTTTTATAAATTTTTAAAACTCCACATGTGTAGGTAATAAATCACACCGAAACATTTCACCACAGGAACAACAGTCAGAGATAAATTTAAAGTTTGGCAGGTAAAGGTTTGTCAATGGCCGTCAGGCAACACAAAGGGCCGAAACTCAAAAATCCATAAAATCACCCAAAAATTTCAAATGAGCTCAAACTTTTGACCACAGACATCAAAGGTAGCATCTTCGTTTGAAGTTATCCAAATCATATCACGGCAGCATTCACATATACCTACATGTACATACATATATACAAGGCTATTAAATGAAAATATTGTGGCGCGACCACAACTGCCAACCACAGATTCGCTAACAGCGCGTTGCGGGGGCTGTGGTGTGCACTGTGCAGGCTGCCATTGAAGAGTTGGAGATGGAGATGGAATCGCGCTTCGGTATAAATAAATGAATGAGTGGGTTTTAACAATTTTCATGTAATGCCATGGCTACCGACAAGGGGTGGTCATGAAGAATGCAACTCTTGTGCTGCAGATTAAACGAAGTAGAACAAATCTCCGCCAAAGTAACATTAAAATGCTGCGACTGTTGACGCCATTCCAGGCACTCAGCCAAACGCTACACAAAAAACTCCCTTTCGCGATGGGCAGTGGGGTAGCGGAAGATTTGTGATCATCGTTGTAATGATGAATTTTCGTTGGTTGCTGAGCAACACAATTACCCACAATTTAAACTTATGAACGAATTTCGAGAAGCGGCTTTGATTACCGCAATAACCCAAACGCTGGGCGACAGCGGGGATAGTCAGACTTACAACCACAAACTACAAGTAGTCAAAACTAACCGGAGAATATACGAAAAGTCAGGTGATAGTGCAAAAGTAGCTGCCGTATGCGGATGAGCAGCGCTACCGCCAAACGGTAAAAGCATTTTTTTGAAGGAAGCTGAGCTCGAGCCGAGGAAGTATTTTGGTGTAGGATACCTAGCGAGCACCTGCACACTTCGGCGCTGGAGTAGACGCAAGCAATCGTACCCTTGCCATGCTCTCGGAACCAAATGGCACTGCAAGGAAATTACATACGCGGAATGTTGGCGTCAGCGTCAAGATGTGGCGGGAAATTCTGAGACGCGCCATTGAAGTGCTGCCGTCCCGCTGGCATTCAGTTGAAATAGAATGAGATGAGATTGCACTGGCTGGCACAAAGTTTGTTGCTTCAACGTCTATGCAAGACGCGCTTATTTGACGAGCCGGATGAGAAAGTTCATATCAAAAATAATAAGCGCGCAACCGACGCGATGTTGGCTAAGCAAATACGAGCAAACGCAAACGGGAGAAATTGGAAAACTGAGATGAGCATTTTGTCTGTGCCATTAGCGGTGAGCTGGGTAAATATACTTGAAACTATTGGTTTGCCAGAAAAGTCATGGCATATTTTGGTAACTGTATGTTTTTTGTTTTAATTTTTACTTATAGAAAGAATAAACGAATGTTAACAAAAACAATGGCGTATTGTGGACATCGTGGCATAGTGCATTTGTCATATAGGCAGTAGATGTAGAAGTCGATTATGAGATTATAATAAATGTACTGCCCATCATGTTCACAGTCTACAACAACATTGAGAAGACTCTCACAAAGAGTGGTGACAGAGCTCGAGCATCGCAAGTAACCAGTTGAAGCAACAAATGTTTCGCTGTATGAACGCGGTCTTACTTATACTCATTTGTGCTTCCAAACCAATGTAATTTAGGTAGCCCTTTTCTAGTGCTTCCAACATATGTTTATTTGTCCCAGTTGCTGCGTCTATTCGGCATTTACTAACACTTGGCGATGAGAAGAGGCCTAGTATAGCAAAGGGTGATTTTTTAAGAGCTATAGGAAAGTTTTTCACAAAACCACACGTAAAGTTCAGAAAAATTCATGAAATTTAGATTTAAATCTATAGTGCAGTCCATATAATTTAATATTTGAAGATTATTTCATGCAAATGTTGACCGCGACTGCGCTTCAAATGGTCCATCCGCTTAGTCCAATTTTGGCATACTCTTTCCAATGTTTCGGCCGGTATCTCACATACCTATAAATGATTTAATGTGACGTCCAACATCCCTCATAAGGAACCTACGTCCCTTGTTTCTGAAACCTTCTCAAAGCATGAAATCGCTTGGCGCGTAACTCTTAATACTGAAGCAAGCTCTTCTTGCGTTTGACACGGATCCTCATTGAGCAATGCCTCCGATTCAGCGTCTTCGAAGGTTTTTGGCCTTCCTTCACACGGACGGTCGTCAACATTAAAATCACCGTCTTTGAATTTGACGGAACCAATCTCGGCACGTTTTGGCAATTTTTGGTCCCACAGTCGGAAAATTCAGCCTGCACAACGAAACATCCGGCAACGGACAGAGGCTGATCGACTTCGCCGGGGCCTGAAACATGGCAGTTTGTAGCACCAGATTCCAGCATAAGAAGATTCACCAAACCTGGCTGTCTCCTGATCGAAAAACACGAAACCAGATCGATCATGTTGTGATAGATGGAAGACACGCTTCTAGTGTATTAGATGTACGTACGATCCGAGGACCCAACATCGACTCGGATCACTACCTTGTTGCAACCAAACTGGGCACACGCCTCTGTGCAGCAAAAAACGTGCTTCTACCTACGCAAAGAATGTTCGACATCGAGAAGCTGCAATCACAACAGACAGCCAGAAGATTCGCCACTCGACTCTCACTTCTGCTCTTAAAGAGCACTGCCCAACAAACCTGCATGCATGAGCAATGGAGCAACATTTCTCGTTCTCTACGTACCGCCGCCGAAGAAGAAATCGGACTCCCACGAGCCCGAAAAAACAATTGGTACGACGAGGAATTTCATGCTAACGCAGAAAGAAAGGATGCCGCCTATAGAGCCACGCTGCGATCGGGCGCAACGCGAGCCATGTGGGATCGCTACAGAGAGCTGAAAAAGGAAGAGAGACGTATTATCCGAAAGAAGAAACGAGAGGCCGAAATACGTGAGGGCGAAGAGCTTGAGATGCTGGCTAACAGGAACAACGCCCGAAAATTCTACCAGAAAGTTCGGCTGCTTACAGAAGGTTTCAAGACCGGGGCGTTTTCCTGTAAGAACAAAGACGGCGAACTGGTGACTGACGTACAGAGCAATCTTAAATTATGGAGGGAACACTTCTCGAACCTATTAAACAGTGACAGCTGCGCATGTCACCGAGAAAGTGAAGATCCCGATACCCCAATCGTTGACGACGGAATTGTCGTTCCGCTACCCGATCATGACGAGGTGAGAATAGTGATAACGCGGCTAAAGAACAAAAAAGCCGCGGGCGCCGACGGACTGCCGGCTGAGCTATTCAAACATGGCGGCGAGGAGCTGGTAAGGTGCATGCATCAGCTTTTATGAAAAATATGGTTGGATGAAAGCATGCCTGCCGATTGGAATTTAAGTGTGCTCTGCCCAATCCATAAGAAGGGCGATCCTGCAATTTGTGCCAATTACCGCGGGATTGGTCTTCTAAATATCGCCCATAAGGTTCTAGCGAGCGTATTGTATGAAAGGGTGAAGCCCACCGTCAACCAACTGATTGGACCTTATCAGTGTGGCTTCAGACCTGGAAAGTCCACCATCGACCAAATATTCTCAATACGCCAAATCTTGGAAAAGACCCATGAAAGGAGAATCGACACACACCATCTTTTCGTCGACTTCAAAGCTGCATTCGACAGTACGGAAAGGAGTTACCTGTATGCCGCGATGTCTGAATTTGGTATCCCCCCAAAACTAATACGGCTATGTAAGATGACGTTGCTCAACACCAGCAGCGCCGTCAGAATTGGGAAGGACCTTTCCGAGCCGTTTGATACCAAACGAGGTTTCGGACAGGGTGACTCGCTGTCGTGTGACTTCTTTAACCTGATGTTGGAGAGCATCGTACGAGCCGCAGAACTTAATCGCTCAGGCTCAATATTTTATAAGAGCGTACAATAGTTGGCGTATGCCGATGATATTGACATCATTGGCCTTAACAACCGCGCTGTTAGTTCTGCCTTCTCCAAACTGGATAAAGAGGCAAAGCAAATGGGTTTGGTGGTGAACGAGGACAAAACGAAGTACCTCCTGTCTTCAAACATACAATCCGCGCACTCGCGTATCGGAACCCAAGTCACTGTAGACAGTTATAATTTTGAGGTTGTAAAAGACTTCGTCTATTTAGGAACCAGCATTAACACCGATAACAATGTCAGCCTTGAAATCCAACGTAGAATCTCTCTTGCCAACAAGTGCTACTTTGGACTAAGTTGGCAACTGAGCAGTAAAGTCCTCTCTCTCTCAAAACTAACACTCTACAAGACTCTCATCATGCCCGTCCTAACGTATGGCGCAGAAGCTTGGACGATGACAACATCCGATGAAGCGACGCTTGGAGTGTTCGAGAGAAAGATTATCCGTAAGATTTTTGGACCTTTGCACGTTGGCAACGGCGAATATCGCAGACGATGGAACGATGAGCTGTATGAGCTTTACGACGACATAGACATAGCGCAGCGAATAAAGATCCAGCGGCTATGTTGGCTGGGTCATGTCGTCCGAATGCATACAAACGCTTCGGCTTTGAAAGTATTCGATGCGGTACCAGCTGGTGGTAGCAGAGGAAGAGGGCGGCCCCCTCTGCGTTGGAAAGATCAGGTGGAGAAGGACTTGGCTTCACTTGGTGTGTCCAACTGGCGCTGGTTAGCACGAGAAAGAAACGACTGGCGCGCTTTGTTAAACTCGGCCAAAATCGCGTAAGCGGTTATAGCGCCAATTAAGAAGAAGAAGAAGAATCTCGGCACGTTGTTTCACTTAAAGTAGCATCTCCATAAACTTTTTGTAGCTATCGATGCGCTTCAGCAGCCGTTTTTTTCGAGTCAAAGAGGAAAATCAACATTTCCCGCAAATGACAATTATTCGGCACAAAATCAGACATTTTCACAAAACAAAAAGTATATGGTACCGAAACGAAATCACTAATGTGTCGAAGGAGTTGGTTCACCATTTGTCTAAGCTTGGTTTATGACGTTTAGGTTATGTTAGAATCAACTGGCACACACTGCTAGCGGCATCTATTGACAAACAGCGGGAACTTAGTTGCGCACCTAATAAATGATATAGCTACACATGCTGAACGCATTGGGCTGCGTATTGATGTTAGGAAAACGAAATCTGTGACCCTTAATGATACTCGGACTGGCGCTTTCACGCTGTACGATCAACCTATTGAAAACGTCGGCGGCACAACTGCGGACATCAAACATGGGATATTGAAAGCCAAGTCGTCTTTCGCCACACTTAAGGGGTTAGGGGTAGTCAGAGGCCCGAAAAAATGATGATTTTCACGAATTTTTTTTTACTACTTAATTAATTTATTTAACAAAAATAAAAACATAGCATAAAAACATCATGTTTTAACTTGACTTCACCAAAATTTAAAAAAAAAAAATTAATAATTGCAAAAGTTATCGCTGTTTGTGTGAAGCCCGTTTCTCCAGAAGTCCCTTGCGGTGAACATCACAAGTCCTTGCAGATTCATCTAAAACCAATCGGACAAGAAAAATTAGTTTTATTAATAGATAATCTTGTGCCTGATCGAAGCTTTTTTTTTCAAAATGAACAAAATGGCGGCCTCAGAAAATTTTTTCCAGATTTTAGAAAAAAAAACCAACAGTTAATTGTTAAAAAAAAATCGAAATTTTTGAAAAACAAAAAATTCTTCGATCAGGCACAAGTTTTTTATGTTTTTCAAAAGCTGTATAAATTTTATTGAAATCTACGTAGCGGTTTTTAAGTTACAGTGTTCACCAGTTTGAAAAACATAGTTTTGAGAAAAACGCATTTAAAGTTTTGCTGTCGGCTCCGGAGCGGCCGAACGCCCTTTGTTAATTGTTGAATAACTTGAAAAGTATTTGTCGGATTCACTTCAAATTTTTACACAATATTTTTAAAACATTATACTTTAAGAAAATGCAAAAAAAAAATCGATTTTTTGAAAATTCTGACTACCCCTAACCCCTTAAAGGCATTAGGTATTCTCAGCAGTTAATTACGAGGACAAAGCTGAGGATTTTCAACTCAAATGTTAAGTCTGTGCTATTATATAAATCAAAGACCAATTGAAATTGAGATTCACCCAAGAAAATGGAAATGTATTGGTCACACAAGCGTAAACCTGGTACAGACGTCAGCGCAATGTCCTTGGACTGGAACCCAAAGCTCTCGCCGTAGAGGATGACCAAAAGGAACATGGAGGCGAAGCTTATTTAATGAATTCACGACTGTTGATGGCAGATAAAGTTGAAATCATCGGTTAGGACGAACAGCTCAGAATGAAATATGAGCAATGCAATACTTTGCACAAGGAGCTGGGTAAGCAGTTCACTGACCTAGCAACAACAGTAAATAAGCAGAAGTGCTGATTCGACACCATTGTGGCTCAGGAGTTTACTGTTAGATTAAGTAAATAAAATTACATTGAGTCAATAAGTTAAACTCAAGTTAGCCGCAGAGAAAGAGCGAACTTAATAAGTGATACAAAAAATAACGTTTTTGTAATTCATACAAGTAACGTCTCCAGCATTCAAATACTTTTTAATAAGATCATGTTTCGATTTTTTTTTTGTTTTGTTTTGTGTTTTTTAACTTGTCTTTATATTTTCCACTCACACTAAACATCTCTCCTTTAATTCATTATTTTTTATTATCAAAGTTACATTGTTTACTCAACACAATCGCCTGCGCAAGCATTCCTGCGACAATGGCTGACGACTTCCATTCTCTTTACGCGTCGCTACAACACACACGCAAATTAACCTGCGTACAAATACTGGTAAAGCACTTTTTATTCTTCAGGGGCATTTACTTGTTGTCTGCGGTTTTCACACATCTTTCTGATTTTCACTTGAAACGCCATCAGCTTACACATCTGCGTGTGTGTTAAAAAAGGGCTGACGATGGTGCCCCCCATGTCGAACAATCATCCGTCGTCTGACTAGCTGAGCCACTAGGCAATCACTCGTATGGCAAAGTCAACTCCGGCCGCCGTCTCCACTGCAGGTGCATTGACACTTTGCAGCTTGACTTTATGCAGTTGCCACCATTCAGAAAATCCAGCCCGCTTTCAGAAGCTGAAGGAAGTAAATCTTGAATGCGGCGACCGAGATGACCTACGGCGAATGAATGCGAATTGTTTCTTTTCCTATTTTTAATTTCTCTCGTTTTACAGAGGCAAGTCCTCACTTCCCATCAGCAAAGTTATATGCATAAGTGTGTGTGTGTGAATATGCATTGTAGTTGAAGCATTAAAATAAACTTTGAGGAAATAACATATCACAAAATTATTTAAACGTGAGTGTTGACCAAGGAATGAGCTGAAGCCCGAAAGGCTGCGGGCTATTGCTGGCTGTACAGTGCAACAAATTACTCTGTGGTGGCGAAAAGTAATTTTGAAAGATACATCACTCGAGACATTATTGTGGGGTGAACTGGTGCGCAGATGAACAACCTGTCAAGCGGATGCTACCAATACAACTCTGAAATAGCTAAAAACCAGATATTTTTACATTACTCATTAGATGGACTGCACAGGGTTACAAAATTAGCTTCAAGGAATGCCTGGCTTCACTTTCGCTCACATCTGAATTTGCAAGCCGGATGGACTGCCCAGACAAGGGCCCTAGGTAGTTCCCCCGCAAAGGGAAAGGATTAGGATCCCCTTGACCAACAGCGCTCTACTCCTGAAATAAAGGGCTTCGTAAGGTCGCGAAATCCGTATGGCCACGTAAGGATCGAAGACGTCCTCACTTCTCCTCAGTTGTCCCTGCTCTCGTGGAGCTAAGATTTAGGCATTTTGGTTCTCACTTCTTTGCTTGATAGCTTGATATTAAAGATCGGATGAGCTTCATCAGCCATCTTTCGTAATCCACATACTTCCCCACCCATTCCTCTCTCTGCTTTCCTCCTATCGGTTTCCTTTACTTTACCTCATTTGCAGTGGTATCGTACAGGATGACTTTGATTTCTTCGGCCAAGTGTGGCCACTCTTTGGGCAACCTTTCTAACCCAACCTAACCTAACATAATTGGGAGAAAAATCCCGTAAAACCGCGTTTTAATGGCTTTCATCTCTACCTTTCCAACAACTTAACGCTCTGGGGACTTTAACTAAATTAAATTTAAAATTAAGACCCAAATTAAAGCTTGAAACTTACGCTATAATAAAAAAATTAGCAACTTCGAATAAAATATATGTTATCGCTTGATGTATGTGTATGTACATATATGCCCACACCTATATAGATTTCATACGGAGCAATCAGGCCAACTACAAATGGCAGGGAAATATTACCAAAGTCGATCACTGTAGCAATTGAAGCTGTAAAGCGGCTCTAGAAATTTCATTCAACTATAAATTGGCTGTTGTTTGAACACCTTCGACACACACTCACGCATACACACATAAACTCCTTCACATACATATATGCACGACGAATATTTAAACTCGAGCTGAGACTGCTTACTTTCCACTTATATGGAATTCAATTAACAATTCAGCCACACTGGTGGCACACACGCGCAAACGAACAAAGTTGCCCTTGAGATGCTATGGGCCGAAGGTGGAGTGAACGGATTGACGGATGGATGTAAGAACAATCATTTTCACCGGTGCGCTCGAGCAAAGTGAAGGCATTGGATATTGCTCCAATCAAGCACACCTGCGCTCTTACGCTCCTATGCTAACACATACAAATATGGCTTTTGTGGCAGTTGGGAGCAAAACCGAAACGAGACTTTAACTGTAGTGCAGATGGTGAGTACTACAGAAAGTGTACTGGTTTTTTGTTTGCACGTGTGTGTATGTGGGCAGCTAGCACCAATCAAAGTGGGCATTAATTTCATAAAGTAGCATATAGTAGCAACAACAACGAAAACAACAAAAGTAATCAATATCAATGAGCTAAAAGGGCAAACGGCAGAAGGATAACTTCTACAAATTCCAAGCTACTGTGTTTTAATTTAATCTAACAAAGCATAGCACTTATGCACATAACCATATTTTCACCCATGCATTTACATACACACGCATACACGCAGAGTCGGTAAAATAGCTTAGCTGTGTAGTAAACAAACTAGTTTTACTTTTTTACCGCTTTTGTTCATAAATATTTTCTGAGTTGCTCGGTTGATCGGCAAAACGGTCATCAACTATTCAAATCCAACTTTTCTATGCCTTTGAGAATGTGTATGCGAATGTGTGTGCTTGCGTATGCGGTAGCCAAGAGGTAAATGTTGTGCTCATTTGTTTCTTATTTTAAGCTCCTTAATTATTACTGAGGCATGTGTGTGCTCATAGTGGGTATTGCGTCCAGTTCAGTCAAGCCAAAGGTGTGTGCGGATCACAGTTGCTGCAACAACACTTCGTTACATCTCGGCGCGCCTCACCAACCACAAGGTGAAAAATAGAGCGAAGAGCGAAGAGTGTTAGAGTTGGACGAATGTTGAAAAGCCGAGAGCTAAAACGAGAAAGCGGATGCGAGTACGAATAAATAAAGTTACATACAATCCAGAGAAAATGTGAAAATTTGTAATTTGCGAAAGGTATTATGGCAAATATAAATATAAGCATTTTTTTGTATTTAAACGTTATTAATGTAAATTCTGGAAAAGGACTGTAAAGTTTAGAACATCGATTTTTAAGTTCAAGGCCGAACTGAGCATTTTCAAGGCTCCTAATAGCAAACAACTTTTTAAAAACGAATAAAAAATCAGACATAAGTGCATAAGTTTGAATCAAATTAATTCCAGTTCACATATATTGTTTTTTTGTTTTTTTTTTGTTTTCGTAAAGGTGCCACAAAGCATTGAAAGACGAAGTGTGGGACTTGCCTTTCGGCTAACCACACTAAAAACCCACTGACTCTGCCATTTCTGACACCAACTCTCCTTCACTGCTTGTGACTCACCTTATTTTTTCGGATTCAGCTAACTCTATCGCCGAAACGTCTATTGGGCGAAACCCAGGTATAACAAACGCTGCATTCTCTGATGTGGGCATTGAAATGATGTTATTTCTCTCATATAATTGTTAAGAGCCATATTTTGAATATAAAATAAAAATGTGAAACCTGAAAGAGTTTAAACTTTCACTAGTTTTATTTTAAAACAACATCTGGGCGCATCTTTTGAAGACCCTTTATAAATGTGAATTCGCATTTCAAGCATTCTCAAACCAAAGCATTAGCCTGACATGTCACTGGATTTACAAATCAAGCACTATTTCCATGTGAAGTACTCACTGAGTCAAAAGTACGCCAACAACTATGAGGCACTCGCTTCGCCTAAAGTAGTGAGAACAAACTGAAAGATACATCAATTCTAATTTCACAGCTGTAAAGGCAGATTCAGTATTTAATAAGATTAACAACAACATTAATTAACAACCATACGTCCATATTAAACTCAAAATACAAAAACACAATTTTTTTGTGGGCCACAAGTGGGTTGACACTTGTATTCGGAGTAAATTAAAAAAAAAAAAGTTATTAATTTTATGCAGATTCGTGCTTCATTTAGCCCCGCTGGAACATAATATCATCTTATAGCCTTCAGGGCATTGATTTTACTAACTTTACCAACATACCGTCAAAGTTTTCCCCTTTCATGGGGCATCTTAAAATTTTGTCGTTTCTCGAAAAGCCGTGCATGTACATTGTTCGTTCAGTAAATAAAAGCTTTCCTGCCTCAGATATTTCCGCAAGCTTTCATTATTTGGCCCATAAATGCTAGTCTTAGCTTGTCATACTAACTTTTATCAGTGGGAAGAATATAACGCGAAAGAAAAATATCCTTAGTCTTTTACTTTTAAGCTAAATTCGGCCTATTGGTATTATGTATTGTATTTCACCTTGAGACGTCATTCTTCTTACATTAGAGGAGTCTCCATACGTTTCACATGCGTTTCCAACCACTGTGCCAGTGGCACCGGATTAGTGAGACAGCTGTGTTCATTCCTTCTAAATCAGACCTGCCATGTTACCTCACAAATTGTCTCCGTGGTCCCCAGTGATCTAGGCCCAGACAAAGTTCGAGGCTCACGACTTAGCCATTTCATTTCTACATTCCATTGTTACTTTGGAGGAACTATCATAACACTGCAGCTTGACTGTATATTACGCGGCCTAAAGATTTGAAATGATGTAATCGCGATCAGAAAAACAAATTTTTTAATAGACATAGAATAGCCGGAGAGAGCACGAGAAAGAAACGACTGACGCGCTTTTTTGAACTCGACCAAAATCGCTTAGCGGTTATCGCGTCAATCAAGAAGCAGAAGAATAATCTCGAGTGAGTAAAGAAAATGTTTTTTTCTAATAAAGCTTCATACAAGGTCTCATCACGCAGCCCATTCCATTCTAAACATAAGTAGTGACTCCTCAAAGCGCTCATAGTTTGACATAAGGAAAAACAAACTTTGTGTCGTTGACTAAGTTGGGTTGGTGTTTGTGAATACCAAAAACTACACCCTGTTTTTTTTTTTTTGTTTGAAGTTTGTACAGACTGTATTCGTTATTGGGCTACATTTTAAAGTTGTTGGTTGTTTGTTTACATTTGGTGATTTCTTTTTTGCCTTCCGCTTGTACACCTGCTGCAACATCGTAAAGCATTGAATAAGTTAATGTGTCTATGACTATGTGTGTGTGTTGTTAAGCAAACAACTGACTTCAGCATGTTCTGGTTGGTCCTGCATGTTTGTTATTCATTGTGCCAACAATTGGGTTCATTTCCGTTTTTGTGGCACAGACGCAAATGTATTTTCATGATTTTGTCTGGCTAGTTATTCTCTGTTTTTTGATACTTCCCATGCACTTAGTTTTATGTTGTTGCAACTTTTTTAATGTTTCCTGTTGTTTGCTTCATGCAACAGTAAAAGCTTATCGAGGACAGTAATCATTTTAGTAATTGACACTTACAAAATCCAGGGGTATCTGAAAGGCTAAATCATACAAAATACTTGGAGACAGACACGTTTCCAATTTCTTATTGGTATATCTGTTCGAGATTTCCCCCTTTCGGTATTTCACGCTATAACTGAGGCTGCACTCTCTATTATATTTATTAAAAGATATTTACATAAGCATCCAGTGAGTTTGGTAATTTTTCATTATCGAAATTAAAGTTATAAGTTGTTTTTATAAAAAACTAGCATTCCCCAGTGGGCTTCGCACCACCATACATAAAATGTTTTTTTATATTGAATCGTCTGGCGTGCTCCCCAATTGGTGTTTTATCGGCTTTTATTATTATTTTGTGGTCATCGGTGGGCATCAGATCGAGTGGAACTTTGAACAATTTCACCAATTCATTGTGTTGATGGAACATTGTTTGCAATTCATTCACGCATTACCCAGTGGGCTTCGCACCACCATACATAAAATGTTTTTATATCGCAAGAAATTTTTCATATTAAGTTTTCTTTATAGAACTCGTAAAATGTTTAAACCGTTGAATTAGTTGATTTTTTTCATTCAACATACTTTCTAAAGAAGTCACAATAGCCTTTTCTGTACTTTTTTAAAATTTGATTGTGGTGGTCACCTATATACATACATGTAAGGTGAAAGTGCCGATCAAAACTTGTAATTAAACTTTCATTCCTTAATTTCCATTTCTATTTTTTACACTAAATAAATTATGCTAAAATAAATGAAGTTAAAAATGTTTTTCCAGTTCCTCCTTGAGCATTCAATTTTTTATTATATTTTCGTCCAAAATGGTTTGCAATTCGATAAAAAATTGATTGCTAAAAAGATTTGATTTGTGAACACAATAACGTACAAAATAAAATGAAATAATTTTTATTTTTATTTCGGAAAAAGAAAAGCAACTTTTAATTTAATACAATTGTATACACAACATTTTTTATTTTATTTTGTGGTGCATAAATAAACAAATTTTTTGGCGTTCCAACTCTCGAACATGCAACGTACAGTTGACCGTGGAAAAAGCAAGCATCCTCTAAATTAACTCCACAAACCTGGAGCGTTTGCCCTTGGGCTTTGTTTACGGTAGCCGAACAGGAAATTGAAGACGTTTAAATTCGAATGGCATGTCCGTTGATATTAATTGCAATTGCTTTGAAAACTCACGTGCTGATGAATCATTTTGAAGACGCACACGCATATTGGTCGTCAACAAAAGCCTTTGTACGTGTGCTCACAAAAATGAACTTTTCAAACATGCTTTAATTTCATTTGCTGGTGTTGATCTCAGAATAACAGACAACGTTTGCACCGCCAAACAGCTCTTGACTCTGTCTCAAATCTTGCAATGTTCGACTTAAGGCTTCCAAAAATTGTGTATGGGTCATTGGACATTCGTCCCATAAAATAATCGATGTTTGTTGCAAGACTTTAGCCATTCCAGAACTCCTTGAAATATTGCATGTTGGTGTTTCAATTGCTTGCATGTTCAATGGTAATTTCAAGGCGGAATGTGCTGTGTGGCCGCCATCAAGTAATGTAGCTGCAATACCGGAAGAAGCAAGTGCCAATGCGATTTTTCATTCCGACCGAATCGTTGCCAATATCAATGAAATCAAAAATGTTTTTCCAGTGCCGCTAGGTGCATCCAAAAAATACAATCCACCAGTGTTGTTATTGACAGCTTGCATCACTTTGTCATATGCATCTTTTTGTTGATCATTTAACTGTGGAGTATATGTACGTTTGTACGAACGCACGCAATTCATCACGATCAAATTGCTGTTCGCGTTGCAATTCTCGTTCAAATAAATCATGCATTGGACGATTTGGTTGAGTCAATCCTAATTGCCCTAATGCTTTATTTAAAGAACTCAAAGCACATAAGAGAACTGTCAACTGAATTCTAACGACAGCAAATTAATATTAACATAATACACTTAGAACCACAACAGTACAACAGAAACGCTCATAAGCGGCTGTGTATTTGTTGTTGTTTTTCCCATACAGGCGTTTCGTATGAGAGAAAACCATTACTCACACAAAATGTCATAACTCAGGAACGGCTGCACCGATTTCAATCAAACTTCACACAAACTACCTCCTCAAAGATAGAAAAGAACTCTAAAATTTTTGAGTTATAAGATTACCAAGGAAATGTAATATATAACGACAACTTGAAATAACTCAGGATCAGCAGTGTGGTTAGGAATTTCAGCTGATATAAGGCTATCGATTTGATCCGGAGTTATTTTATGTACCAGCCAAATTAATATATGTGCGTGCGGCAATCCCCTTTTCTACCATTCGATGGAGTACATATGGCAACGCACCTCCCCAAATACCTATAATTTCACAATTAAATCCATAAGTGCTTTACATTTTTGCCGAAATGGATACTCATGTGGTTCAAACACATCCTAGGGCTATCCAAGTCCACGCTTTGGTCTATATCTCGAGACCCTAGTCACGGAACGGTATGAAAAATACTCTATACTATAGAAATCATCAACAGCTTCCATTTGCTACCCATATTGTACGAACACATCCTTAAGTTATCGGGGTCCACATTTTGGGCGATATATCGAGACCCTAGTCACGGAGCGGCATCAAAAATACTCTATACTATAGAATCATCAGCAGCTTCCATTTGCTACCCATATTGTACAAACACATCCTAGGGTTACCCGGGTCCACGTTTTGGATTATATCTCGAAACCCTAGTCACGGAACGGTATGAAAAATACTCTATACTATAGAAATCATCAACAGCTCCCATTTGCTACCCATATTGTACGAACACATCCTTAAGTTATCGGGGTCTACATTTTGGACGATATTTCGAGACCCTAGTCACGGAGCGGCATCAAAAATACTCTATACTTTAGAATCATCAACAGCTTCCATTTGCTACCCATATTATATAAACACATCCTAGGGTTACCCGGGTTCACGTTTTGGCCTATTTCTCGAGACCCTGGTATCCGATTCTTAAAATTTTAAAACACAAACCATCTACTGAATAGTCCAAACAAAGCCTAAAAATTTGGTTTGGATAGGTGAGTCCGTTCTTGAGTTATAAGATTACCAAGGAAATGTAACTTCTTTTTATATATATAGATTGTAAAAAAGATATCCAAAATAACAAACCAGAATAGAACCTTAAATGAAGTCCAAAAGATCGCTCCAATTGTGAAAAAAAATATTTGCTGTTTGTAAATTTTCCTGTTTTTTTGCGTTTATTTTTTCGCGTGTGACTATTTTGCTTATTTTGGAGCTAATTTGGCAAACGCGTTGTCTGGAGTTATATTTGCTCAGAGAACAGCTGAAAGGAAAATTTTAAGTTTTTAAAAGTGACACGAACTCCTCTTCAACGTAAATTTAATAAAAAAGCCCACTTCTAAATAATTTTCTGGCAATATTATTCCAAATATTCAATTCCACTCAACTCCAATATGCCAATTTGCCGATTTTTTTCAAATAAAAATTGTCTAATGGCGATGTTAGAAACCCGGGAGCTTCTTTTCACAATAACCAAACTACATCGCTAAACTTTGGCTCTTTAAGTCTTATTTATGACTACATAATACGGGGCTTAATACTTTAAAACTCTCTACACATACTGACATTAATGGCCTTTCTCCCGCCCTTCTAAAAAATGCTCATCGCTAATATCACCGCGAGAATGTATTTTCAACACATCATTAAGTACAGGAGTCTTTTGGATACCTGTAAATCAACAGCAATTACCCCACTCTCCAAGCTGTCCACAATTTCTAAGCTGTTCAAGAGTGTAGTTAAAGAAAAAATGTACTTCGCCGTTAAGAGTTTAATCTCATCTCACCTGCACGGCTTTGTCGCTGGACGGTCTACGCTTACTAACTTGGATGTGTTTAGCGAATACTGCATTGACATGTTTTTATCTGGGATCCAATTTGATTGTATTTGATTGATTTTTCTAAAGCTTTCCACAAAGTACAACATTGCATTGTATTGCGCAAACTAGTCATGTTTAGTTTTAACTCTAAATTTCTGAAGTGGCTGAATTCCTATTCAATAAACAGGTAGGGGTTTGTTCTATTCCTTTTATTGCACCTTCGGGCGGATTTCAGGGAAGTATATTAGGACTTTTACTACTACTATCTTAGATGGCACTACAACCGTATGTCGGTTTTGGCCGAATCTAAAACATTGCGCCCTAGCTCGGTTTGCTGCTTGCTGGCGCCAAGTGGTGACGCCGAGTGCTGTTAAGTTATGCCTCACCACTAGTAGGTTCCCTCTCAGAAAACTCCCACGGCAGAGCACTTTCGTTCATCCTCTAGACATGGTCATGCCAGCGGAGCTGTTATATTTTAATAAGCTCGCTGCTCCACCGCTGTTCATTCTTCCCTACGCGAAGAGGATCAAAGATTTTTCGGAGAATTTTTCTCTCACACGCTCCCAGTGCTCTCTCATCAGTTGTCGTCATCGCCAAACTTCTGCGCCATATAAATACAAGGACGGGGATGATTAGGCTTTTGTACTGCGTTGTTTTCGCTGTCTACTTCTCACTCACAAAGTAACACCTGCTGTCAAGAGTTATCTCTAGGCTGGCGTTTATAAGCAAAGTCCTTCACTACTTCAAATTCGTGGTTGCCAACAATGGCGGGTTGTTCAAGACGCGAGGACTTTTTACTGATTGTTCTTTTTACTAAAGATAGGGGCAGTAGTTTTTCGTATGCTAGACTCTTACTCTGCGCGGACGACCTACAAGTTTTCTCTGCGATTAGAGTTCTGAAGAAGGTTCTAATGTTCAACCAGAGGGCAATAGATTGCAATTACGGTGTTTGTCGGTCTCCCCTACATCTCAATATCAATAAGTGCTATCACATTAAGTTCTCCAAATTCGAGTTTGGAAACTGAATGGCGCGGAGTACCCAGGACTTTTTGGGTCCTGCGTCTATTGTATTGATGCCAAGGGGTTTTCAAAATTGCGCACGAAGAAATGGAGCTGCATCTGTTGGGGTGTTTCCTGAGATACAAGTTGTGCAATTCCCCTTTAGCAAGAATCAAGGTGATGCCGATGACCGGGTAGGAGACCTCTGAGACCAGTGCAGTCGACGTTCCCACGACAGTTGGTTCTACGTAAGCGGACCAAACCTGATTTATACCCAGCCAAGGACTATCACTTCAGCATTCGACGTATATGTATGGGGAATGTTTATGCTGCAACAACAACCAGTTCAGCCAACCCCATCCTTGCAAGCTTATCAACAATTTCATTTCCCTCTATGTTCCTCTGTTCTGCGACACACATCAGAGTAATATTACCTGCACATTCAAGAGATTTGATCTCTTACTTACAGCAGATCACCAATTTGGATCAGCACCATGCCGTCATCAGGGCCTTGATCGAGGCCTGACTTTCGGAAAAAAGTTTAATATCTCCCTAGCTCCAAAGCTCCTAAGCATTTTGCATGCCTGAAGGAGCGGAAAGATAATTGGGCGAGTCAGTGTGTGAATTTCTTCTCATCCAAAAATATGCGACAACTTGAAAATTATGTTTAAAAACTTCATTAAACAAAGTTGAATGGGAGACCCAAAATAATTATATTCACCTGCATAGGTCAGATGAATACTCAAGTAGTTCTTCACCAAGAAACTGCTTAACTGTAACCTAGATTTGGTGTACGATGATGTGTTAGCCCTTTTATCCTACATTTAGCCAAACTGTTGTCGCAGAACCGAATTTAGAAAATCCCCTAATTTTTCTTCCATTAGCGATTTCAACTATTAGTTCGCTCATTGGCTCATACACTCGCACATTTACTAGCACAAACGGACTCCCACACATTCTCGTATTCCCGCCGTTCGCATTCAGTGCATTCATAAAAAATTTTGGTTCATTGCACTCCCAGCCACATTATGAAATGATTTCAGGAGTTTGTTGTACTTGCTATTGTTGGGTATTTGTTGTTGGCGCTCTACTACTTCCATATTTTCATGTTTGTTGCTTTATATTACAAAACAACCGGAAAATATGGCCTGCGATTTAAAAGTGGGCAACCCGCCAGTTCGCCATCCAGTATCTCGCCGCCAAAACAGAGTGTCGCTGTGTCTGTCTGTCGCCCACGGTGCCTTACAGTTACTTGAACATTGCACAAGCCAAAACACAAATTGCAATGCATATGTTTTTCATATAGTACATGGATGTGTGTGTGTGTGTGGGTGGTTGGGTGGATGAACGCGCCAGTTGGTCTGTGGTGATGCATTTCCGGATATTAACTCAAAATTTTGCAACATTTGTCTGCTCGGTGCATAAGCCGATTTCAGAATGTCTCTGCAATAGTAACTTGAACATTGGGCTTACACACCTCTTTTTTCTCTCCCCTTATTCTCTCTCTCGGTCTCTCGCTCTACATCTGTTGCTCCTTTCACTAGCTGTTGTTGTGAGTATCGGTGTGGCATTCATTGCGTATAAGCAATGACTTTTCGTTTTTGATTTCACACACACACACATACCCGCATTTACAGGCCTCCCTACATACATGGCCACATACGTGCAAATACACTAGCGCCAGTCCGTGTGGTAATCATTAACACAAACAAATCGTATAGCAGCAATATTCGTGCAAGAGGCGGCCGCATTGAAAGGGAGAGCCTCGAGGGAACCCGCAAACATTTTGTGCCACATTGCAACCATGAACACTTTTGCAATAAACCGAGTGCTTCTACGTAGAAATTCACAAAAGTATGTATGTATGTATGTAGGTGTGCGCCCACCTACGTATGCAATTCTGTGGATACTGTGAAGTACTCATAAGAAATTCATAATGTTATTCCGCTCGTGTAACTGCCGACTACCTCAGCCTGGTTTCTTCCATCGCTCGCTTCTTTCGCCATTTTCGCTCGTTCACCAACTTCTTCGCGATCCTCTTGTGGCATACGATTTGGGTAATTGAAATGCGGATGAGTTAGCCGACATCACTGCGAAGCAAAGACTTTTATGCCGCTCCTTGCCAGTATCCAGTTGTTGTTCCTGCTTTCGAGCTTGGCTGGGCTGGGCTGCTTTGATTTGATTTTGTTTATTTTATAAATTTGTTATTGTTGTTATTCACTATTTTTACACTTATTATGGCACTATTCACATATGCCATTGGCTAAAGTGAATTGCTGATAACAATTGTGCTGTTGTTGCTATTGTGGCTGTTGTCGTCATTGTTGTAAGTGAAGCCTGCTGCATGTCATTGCTTGCCCATAGTCAACGGTGAGAAATTTGCGGCAAGATGAAAGGTGCATGTGCATGCTCAGGCTATCATACACACACATGCATATATGTTGGTGTGAGTGTATGTGCGTGCACAGCTCTAGAGTAAGGGCTGCGGGGCGGAAGTGTATTTTTGATGCAATTCTGCAGGAAATTATTAATTCAGCAGATGAACTGTTTGTTTCCGCTTGCACAGATTAACTTTGCATGTAGAACCAACAGCAACAACAACCATAATAATGCTTAGAATAACTGCAACAGCTTTAATTAGTAATTACTTCCTCTGCCCCTGCACTCGTCGTTTGATTCCATTTCATCGAAGTTTCCACTGTAGTCTGAAATACAAAAGATGGCAATCAATCATATTTGCGAAATTATTTCTACATTTATCTGTATGTTTTATTGAAATGACATGAATACAAAGCTATTTCAAGGTCTGAGTGATTTATCGAGTTTTGTATACAATTTTTTTGATTAATTTTATTTCTTACTACGTATGTTGCGAGCTGCGCTTAATGTCCGTGTCTTCTATAAAAATGCAGCAAGTTGCGCTTTTGTTCACCATTTCATTTGCAGAGCTCATAGCTGCATCTCTCAATGGGCTTATGAAATGGTAAATTGAGGACCTGCACGTGCGCACTCTTCGCATCGAGTAGCACTTCCCAAGAAGGATGAATCGTTCTAAGTGACCGCGAGCTACAAGGCTACATAAATCTATCGAAAACTGTTTAGCCGCATTACACATACATAATGAGCTCAGACAACAACCCCCACGCCTTCGGTTTCCCCACTCTCCTTAGCTATTCAATAGTATTGGTGAAGGTTTACGACTACTTCTCCTCTATGTTTGAGAGAATCGGATCATTTCCTAAAGGTTTAAGCAGATCAACACAACTTTCACCTTCATTTAGGTATTATCTAACAGCCATTTGTGCAAAAATTAAACATTGTGGCACTACTTTATCAGGTAGATACTTCGTTTCCGTACGTCGTAAAACAATTAAGTCATTGTATAAATCTGTATCGATATTGGATTACAATTGAGGTTTGAAAACGTTGCATAAAACATATACTATATATGCCATGCGATGGCTCACTAACTTGATCCGGGTAGATAACGACCGAACTTCGGCTTCATCCACGCTCCGTCACATAGCTTGTCCCATTTCAGCGAAGACCTTCGAATGAGAAACAGCTCACCGAACTCAATGTAGATGGCAAAGCTGCAGAGGAGCCCCGGTGCCCTGTGCGACAAGAAAGTTCAACAAAAATTAAACGAAAAAATCTACAAAAGTATGATCAGGCCGGCAATGAGATATCCATCCGAGTGCTTGGCTGTGCCACGTAAATTAGAGCTGAAGCCACACGCGGCAGAAATGCGGATGCTGAGGTGGGCCAGTGGCCTTACACAGCTGGAAAAGATTCTAAATACCTTTATTCTCGGTAGCAATAAAGGTGCTCAAATCCGCACTAAGCCCCAGGAAAACCGCCTACACTGGTACGGTCATGTAATGAGAAGACCAGAGGATCACGCAGCCAGCCAAGTTTTGCAGATGGAGGTACCGAAAAGAGGGCCAGGCAGACCACCAAACACCTGGAAAAACACCAATAAAACGACAAGCGATGCAGTAACGTAAACGAAGAGACGACTCAGGACCGCACGATCTCGAAATTTCGCACAAGGAGGGCCGAACCGAAATAGGATGATATGAATAAAATAGAAGAAGAAGAAAAAATCAAAGCAGCATTTGAGTTCTATATGACAGCGAAATGATTTGCACTAATAATATTGAAAAATATCGAATATTGGTGTCAAAGCGCATATTTTCTGTTGAAAAATATTTCTCTAAAATAGATACTTATTTATTCCTCTATCGAGTGTGGATAGGGGCAATTCTTCACTGCTGCAGGTCAGCTCTTTTCTGATACTGTTGCTGCTATCAGTATAAAATTTTTCCGACTAATTACAAAATATCCAAAACTAACGAGCAATTTAAAGTGAGTTTGCATAAAACAAATTACTATTGTGAAACTCTACATAAATAAGGGGTGATCTTTTAAGAGCTATAGGAAAGATTTTCACACACTGCTTGAGTTCTTGTGTTAACTGGTCTTTATAAGCCTTAAGACCCAAATCCTTATGCATGCTAACCCGTCTCTGCCAAATTTTCCCCGTTTTTATAGTGAATTTTAATAGTTTTAATGCGTTATTTAAGCGTGTATCGTTCCATTTTTATTAATGGCGTAGTTTCTACTTGTCAAATATCAAAACCGAAATAGCGGGCTATTCAAAATAAGGACTTCAGTAAGCTAGCATTTTTGCGAAGCTACTCAAAGGACTTCATAAATCCGTATACCAGAAAGCATCTCTATAACTCTTTTCGAATTATTTTCTTTACAGCTTTCGAACTGTTCGTTCGCAACTCGAGTATGGTTTTATTATATGGAATCCGATCAATAATTTCATGCTCCTTCTAGAAATAAAGGATGTTTTAAATGAATACTACTAGAGTAGAAAGGGTGCAACGTAAGTTCAATCGCTTTGCACTCCAACCGATCAAATTTGAAGAGCCTCTTATAGTCCACGCCGTACGTCAATGAGTTAAAAGACACTTGAAAGCAGAAGAATAATCCAGTCTCTTATGTTTATTTACGACGTAATCAGAGGTTCAATTGGTTGTTCTGAACTTCTTGGGGTAACTAGTTTTCACATACCTAACAAAGCCCTCCATTTTATCTCCACATGCCAACAGCCCATTACATCCCTTTTTCATGTACCTACCACATTTCATAGCTCTGGTGGGGAAAGAGAGCATATAAAGAATTCCCACATATTCCCCATACATCACTGTTGGTAGTTACAAATTTAGCCTTTTGAAAGAGTTCGTCTATACAAAAACAACATAATGGGAACCTAAAGAGATAGTCTGGAAGTCATGCGAAAAATAAATCTTGTCATCAAAGGAAAAACCCCAGGTCGAGTTTCCCTTTTTTTACATTCTGCTCTACAACAAACAACGAGACATAAAGGGGTATTTAAAATACTATTTCATGCATATTTTTTATAGTAAAAGTAATAAATTTCCGAAAAGTAATAACACAAACATTACATTTTACGAAAGCTATTTTTATTTTGTATTTCAAATTTTGTGTTTTACGTGTTCAGTTAACTTGAAAAAATTTGATCAATTAATATATGTACACACGCAGACTCATATTCATACATACATACACTAATCCCTCTATTTAATCTATACTTTTCTATCTTGCAAATAAAATCACCTGCCCCGAACAATGCGCGTAGTTCAACTACCGCATAATTTATTGCATTTGACTAATCACGATGTGTATTTAGTTCGAGGCACTTCAAGCTGATTGGCCGTTCATTAGTTGAAAAGCACATCCACTACACAGAGCCTCTTTGTGCCGCAGGATTACCTGCGCTTAACACTGAAGTTAACCACAATAAAAATTAATTAACAATTATGCCGCACTACACTTCACTGCCCTGCCAGCGCTGCTGCACTCATTGAATTCACCCACGCGCGCATTCATCTGTTAGCTCATTCAGCCATTCAATGCTTTCTACTACTTGGACTGAGTGTTTCCGTGCTGAGCTTCCGCTTTCGAGTGAACAACCACCTGTCCGTCAGTCCTTACTGTCCGTATCCTATTCTACCTACCCCTTTGCATTTCACCAAGCTCAACGTGGCCAGCTGTCCATGTGTCCATGTGCCCATGTGTCTCCTCGGACACGTCACCGGTGGCGTACTCACGTTGCATCACAATGAGTTTTATTGCCGGCTTGCGTCGGAGACATCAATGGCAACAAAACCAAACGCATCGGCAAGTTCGACAACAAAGCACTCTGATGGATGCCGACATTGTGGAGTGGACTCCATCGTTCTACAAGGCAGTGGCGTGATATGCTGGCCCATTCGAAGCTTCACCACTACAAGCAACAGTCCTAACTGGACTTTAAGGTCAACCATTTTTTAGTGCATATTTTGCCAATAGACTTACGCTTAGCAGTGTTGGTAAAGCGTCTGCCTGATGTTATTTGCTCTCTGAGTAAATGCAATCGGAAGCCACTTTGCGGTATTTTACCAGATTCTCATAATAATAACAGTTATGGGTAATTTGTGCCTGATTTTTAGTGGGTCTTTAACTTACTTCAAAAACTACCGCAAAATTATAATTATCCCCTCAGTGTCCAACTACCACAAAGTAAACTGTGCTTCGGGATTTTAGTATAAAGCAAAAATAAAGTCTTTATTCAATGGGCTCAAAAAAGTAACTGCAAGCGTCGTTTGTGTTTAAATACATTTCATACAATTGTCAATTTATTTAAGTCCGATTTTTGAAAATGTTCTTCAACTCAAATCGATGCGCGTCAAGATTTTTTCTTCAGTTTTGGTTCGGTTATAATTCGTTAATATTTGCTCGAGTTGAAAAACGACAAATATAAAAAGTTGAAGAACCAAAACACAATTAAAATTCAAGATAAGATCCTGTTGTTATAGGAAATAGTTCCCGAAAAATCGAAGGCGCGGGCCTTGTACTCTGCACATGTCTCTCTCATCTCTAAATTGTCCACAGATATCGTTGTGCGAGGCTCTGAATCTGCCCCATTAGTATTCCCTTGAGTTGTCGTATATTCGTAATTCAGTTCCCTTCGTTCATCGAAGTTGGCAAAAGTGAAATTTATGGTTGATTGAATCACCTATTGGTGAAAGTAGCTATGGCTTTTGCCTCAACTTGCGAAAGCAAGCAACTCAGCCGCAAATGTATGCTTGAACTCAATATCCCAAGTGCAGCCTCAAACTCCTTTCTCACACACTCGTATGCTTCAATACTCTATGCCCCGGAGCCTAGTATAAATTAACGCGATGCTGTTGAAGAGATCTTCGACATTCTCGAACAAATTTCAAGTTAATTTCATGTTCCCACGCCACGTAATTCGCTTTCTGATTCGCAATTCACTTCCCAATTAACCTTCGAATTACGTTATTGGTCACACAAAATTTTGAGTGTGAATAACGAATTTGAACAAATCGTTGTCCTCCCTAGTTTTTATCGGAAAATTTTCAGAATCAAACCAAAACAAACGATGAATAACAACCAGAAAAAGTTAGATTTTAAAAAGGGAACCAAAAAAACGACATTGTTTTATTATTACTATGTCGTTTATTTTTCGCTCCATACCTCTCTTGGCACCGCTGCGCTAGCCTATTCTAATTTGCTGGCACTTTTTCTTAATGCTGGAAAATGTAAGGAATAAATTAATGCAATCTTGCCTATAAACTAATCTAACCCATTCCCTGGAAGCTTTAACACACCTTCTTCTCGAATGCGACGCCATAGCGAGTTGACATCTCGGTCAGCAGAAAGGCACAAACGCTCAGCCTAATCTAGCTCCATCGTAGGTTTTTTGGGTTTGGGTGAGGTATTGTGATGAGTAGAGATTAGGTTAGAGTAGACATTAAGATCGAAACCCCTTTTTCATATAATTTCAAGTAAAATCTTTATTTGAACTCCTCTTTTCTCTCCATCAAATACTATTAATATCTAGATATAAAGCAAATAACAAGAACAAGGTGGCCTACGTAGCCGAACGGGTTGGTGCGTGACTAACATTCGGGAGTGCTTAGGCTCATGAAACAGTAAAGCGATAGCAAACTTTTTTTTCTAAAAACGGTCGCCCTTCAGCAAGCAATAGCAAACATCCGAATGTATTTCTGCCATTTCTGCTCCTCATAAAAAATTATTGCCGTTCGGAGTCGGTCCTTCAATTTGAGGAACAACATCAAGACCTACGTCACAAAGTGGAGAAGGAGCTTAGCCAAATACCTAACAGAAGTGTACGCACCAATTTTTTTTTCCTTTTTGTAATAGGAAGAACAAGGAGAGCTGCCAAAGTGAATTACCAATGCGCCGTGGAAACAGGGCATTTCGCGAATTACTCAGAGAATTTAAGAACCACCGGACTCGTAATGAAAAATAGAAAATTTACGCTGCTTACAATAAAAGAAGAAGCTGACATTCTGAATACATTAAATGCGGGAAGAAACATGGAATACGATAGATAAAATTTTGCGGAGAAAAATTATCAAATAATGGTGACTCCATCATCCTATTTTTGGACAAATTTAACAAAACAACTACAGGTTTAAGTTTGGCAAAAGAGCAGATATACAATGAAGATGAGTCTGGTTTATTTTGGAAGCTCTTACCTGATAACACTTTTGTGCGTTCAAAAGACACCTCGGCTTCGGGGCATAAGGTTCGCAAGGAGAGAATAACTTTCAATGGATTATTGAACTTCATTCGGAACCCTCAGCTTTACAGAGGCGCCAATATGAGCATTCAAAGTGGGAAAAAGTGTGGTACTAAACAAGCGAGCGTGTACAAGAAAAACCAAAATGGAAAATTTCTTTAATTTGTTATGAAACTTAACGCTTTAAGGTGTACTTAACATATATAATAAAAACAAATAAACTTGGATAGCAGTAAATTATTTAATTTGTACGGCAAAAAACCTCAGTTATTGCGACAGCCTCGAACTTGTACCGAGTCCGGTTTTCATTACGTGCAAGAATCGAGTTTCTACTGTACTTATACGTACCCCCATCAGATCTTAACTGATTATTTGCCTTTAATCCAAACTTACATTTTTGTGAAGCTAGCACCACTGCTTGGTGCTCCATGTCAGCATCGGCCAACAAACAGATCCTGGACTTTTACGAGGAATCATCCAGCTAGAGCACCAGCGGCTGTACGAACTTTAGAGTATAGATGAACAAATTTCATAATTTATGTCTCATGCACATCTGACGTAATATAGGATTTTGCGTAAATTTTTTATCCAGCCGAAACAGCAATCAAACTTTATCTCACTTAAGTCAGCACTTAGGTTAATTTAGTTTAGCATCATCGAAATCACAGCAGTAAAACGGGAATTTCCAATACACGAATTTGATATTAAACACCACGCGCCTGCCACTCCTTCGTTTTTATGCCCCACCAACAACATAATTTAATGCACTTCATAAAGTTTTGCGCAACTAAATTTTTACCACTCATAAACAGTAATGTCGTTATTGTTGTTGTGTTCGCATTCAAAACTGAAAGCTGAAATATGTTGCGAACACAGCCATCAAAGGCCACAGCAATTTTTTATTACAATTAAATGCTTTGGCAAAAATTAATGCAAGAGAATATTAAATTGTATTTATGTACATACACAGTTACACGCATAGTCACACACACACACACATACATTATAAATAAATGCACATAAGTAGGAAAATGTGTTGCACATTAAAATATCCATAATAGATTTTATATTGACTGCCACATCCACTAGCCAGCAACAGAAATTCGTTACATTTACGAGCGTCCTGCGCGAACAGCGCTGAGCAGAGCGACGGTGGCGTCAGCGTACGCTGCACGCTTAGCAGCTTCAACTTGGCTTTTACCCATGCCGATGCCACGACACAATTGGGTTCGACGCCGTTATTGCTGCACCATCTTCGGCAACTTGCTAGCACACAAGCACATAGCCGCATGAAGGTTGTGTGACGCTCACATTATGTGGCTGCAACATCTTCGACATATGATAATGTGTGTAATTTCCGGTTGCCGTTTGCCTTTGGCCGGAGCATCTTCCAGCAGCGCCAACGTTGCCTTGTCCTCTTGGCCTAATGTTTTTGGCGGTCGTGGTTTCGTCAATTTGGTGCCTCTTCATGTGGAATTAGAGTTGACATCTATGTACTTATGCCTGTGTGGCAACCTTCGTATGCGTACAAGCCCAACAGGAAAATGCGAAAATAGGAGATGAGTTTATATTTTATCAATTTTTTTAACAACTTTTCCCAATGAAAAACTGTCATACTGAATTAAACTGAATTACCCTTTTATCGTTTTTTCCACTCAAATCGAAACTGCAAATTCTTTAAAGAATTTCACACAGATACACCTCTCAGTACTCAGCAGTTCGCTCTTCAGCTGGTGACTCGAAAGGCTCGAAGGCACCAATTCGTAACCTATGGATTTCCCTGCATAGCAGTTTCAATTGTGGCACTGCGTTCGTGTTTCTTTGTGCGAATGAGCTTTTGGCTCGTGTGGCCTCATTAAGATGCTGACGTTTATTGACCGTACAGCCATCACATAAGATTAGCTTTGGCTTTCTTTTGCACATTTCCTTCATGTTGCGTTCATGCTACATGCACTTAGCTCTTGATTATGGACAACAACAACAATAGACGCCGAAACAATAATCGTAATGTTTATATTGTTACAATATTACTGAGTATTGCGAAAGTAATGATTATTATTGTTATGATAATGAAAATGGCGTTGTTGACGATTAATGTTAGCAGTGTTTGCGAAGTCATAAACCGTTGCATCCACACATATGCACAGGCATGGATTAAGTACAAAAATACGAGGGCACTAACAAAAGTTCAGTATGTCGAGAGTATTTTTTTATTTAATTGAAATATTTTAAAATGCCATTAGTTCTGTTATAGGCTTTCTATGTTGCATTTCAAATTTCAGAAAAATCGCTTAGAATAGAGACGAGAAAACGTAAAATAATGAATGCAATCTTAATAGAAATTCCGCCAACGACGAAGCAAGAAATTCGTTACTCAATACTTTACAGATTTCGAGGTCAACTACAGCCGGAGGAAATTTTCAATGAGTTCCAAATTGCCTATAAAACGGGCACTCCATCTCTTAAGACTATTTGTAAGTGGTATCAAAGTTTCCACACTGGACAGTAAATAATGAAACCCTTATTTTAACTACCACTGAAAGTGCAATTTAGTAAAGGGTTTTCCAATAACAGGTGTTATTTTGAATAGGCCGCTATTTCGGTAGACGTCACTTTTGAAGCTGTCATTTTTTGATATTTGACAAGTAGAAACTACGCCATTAATAAAATGAAATGATACACGCCAAACAACGCAATGAAATTATTAAAATTCACTATAGAAATGGTGAAAATTTGGCAGACGGTTCGTAAAACTAGAACATTTTAGGGTCATAGTGAAGAACCTTGTCGGACCGCAATACAGAAATTGGTGAAAAAATCGAGCTATTGGGACAAGTTAGTGATGTGAAGAATAAAACCCATACACTTCGCTCAAGAGCAGCCGAAAATATTGCGGTTGTAGCCGAAAGTGTTGAAGAAAACCCAGGTTTGTCCATTTCTCGTCGTTCTTTGGAATTAGGCATTCCACAAACGTCATTACACCGTATTTTGCATAAGGATTTGGGTCTTAAGGCTTATAAAGTCCAGTTAACACAAGAACTCAAGCCGGCCGATCATCAACAACGTCGTATCTTTGCTGATTGGGTCGTTGAAATGCATGAAAATGATCCGGAATTCCATCGAAAAATCATCTTGAGTCCACCTCGGTGGCTTCGTCAACAAGCAAAATTGTCGGAATTTGTCACTCAGAAAATTCAAAAGTAATTGTTGAAAAGCCTCTCTATTCTCAACGTGTGACTGTTTGGTGCGATTTATGGTCCGGCGGAGTCATTGGACCTTACTTTTTTGAAAATGAAGCTGGAGCAAGAGTTACGGTGAATGGATTGCGCTATCGAGAAATGATTAACGATTTTTTATGGCCGGAATTGGATGGTATTGATCTAGACAACGTTTATTTTCAACAAGACGGTGCTACGTGCCACACAAGCAACAAAACCATTGATTGAAAAACACCTCTTATTGGAAGACCCTTTAATAGTGTCAAATGCCTAACCCTGATAGTGAATTTGACTTGAATGCAATAATAGTATCGTGAACACTGCATAATGATTGGCAATATGCAAAGAAATCCGCTCGGTGGATACCGCGAACTTCGAATGAGAGTCAAAAAGAAGCTGTAATAAATTTTACTTAATACATTTAAAAAACAAATCGAAAATGGAGAGTCTAGGAACTCTAATAGCATATATCGTAACTGGTGACGAAGCTTCACCTGTGAAGGCCAGGCGGCAAATGCTAAAGCGGCAACAAGTTGATGGTTTACTTCACCAGATCAAAAACTGTTGCTGCTATTCCGCTACATTCTTCCCTAACAGTAACTACCAAATGGTATACAGAAAACTGATTCCCAAAAGTGTTAAAAAATTTACTTGAAAATAGGAAAAACGAGGAACTGCGCTGCTACTTTTTACGAGGTGTGTTCAAAAATACGGCGAATTTTCAAATTAGCGCCTCGAAGATGGGTCACGGTTTAGGTAATACAGCCTTTTGCGTTTGTTTGTGAGAGGCATAAATAAGACAAGTGTTTTGCGTGTTCGGGGTTTTCTGCTATCGAAAGAAATGGATGAAAGAAGTTGCCTCAAATTTTGTGTAAAAAATGGAATTAAATGCTCAAAAACACATGAAATGGTAACAGTAGAATAAGGTGAGAGTATTCTGAGTAAAAAAATATTTATAAGTGGTTCAAGCTTTTCATAGAAGGTCCAGAAGATGTGAATGAAGACGCTCGCTCTGGGCGCCCCAACACATCAACAACCGAGAAAGTGAAGAAAATTGTAATGGAGAATCGTTGAACCACAATTAGAGAAATTGCTGAAGATGTCGGCATATCGGTTGGCTCATGCCATATAATCTTTTCGGAAATTTTGGGCATGAAACAAATGGCAGCGAATTTCGATCCACAATTGCTGAGTTTGGGCCGAAAACAACGTCGCATGAGCCTCGCTCAGGAATTATTGAATGACGTCAACGATGATCCAGATTTGCTCAAAAAGGTCATATCAGGTAAAGAATCATGGATATATGGCTACGACATCGAAATCAAAACCCAATCGTCCCAATGGTGGAGTCCATTTGTCTTATTTATGATCCTCTCCCACACAAACTAAACAGGCTATATTGCTAAAACCGTTAACATATCTTCGAGACGAGTATTCCAACATAAAACAATAATCGAAAGTCGACTTTACGTAGCCCGCGAAGTTTGAAAATTCGCCTATTTTTTGAACACTCCTCGTTACCCTCTATTTGTTACAGCAAAATATGCGTACACCCATATCCATAAAAATTCCAAATAACGTTTCTTAAATATTCCAAGTCGCCAGCGATTAAATGAATGATTTGCATTTTAATTAAAAGTCAATCAAAAGTAAAATTTCAGCCACAAAATCAACTAGGCTACATATTTAAATAAAATTCTGTAGAAATAGAAAAACCTATAAAAGAATTTGGCGAAGAATGCTGCAGTCTATTCATAATGGCCTCTGCGCTTACATATACATGTACATATACATGTACATATGCATATACTTATGTATACATATATATATTCGTATATGTATGGACATGTGTATATTTCCAAAGGAAAGGAGAATGGCGCAAATTAAAAATAAATCCAAGTTTGTGACGTTAATTACCATAAACCGCTCCTAACAAATCTCATTTGCTGTCAATAAAAAAATGGATGCGAGTCCCAGCTTTCGACCAAGGCAATGAAAGGATGCGTGAACTCACGAGCGTAAGCCAAAATGTAGAAAAAACGATGTCTTTGCCAAGTTTGTGGCGCTTCTTGGCTGGCAAGAGGTGGCACTCTAAATAAAATTTCAGCTATGATGGGGCCGCCTTTTTTGTTTATTGTTTTCTTATAACGTTGTTGTTATTGTGGCTGTTGCTGCTGGCACTGCTGCCTTGGCAACAAAATCTTTGGTGACAAATTCAAACAGCCGCACCGGATAACAACAAACACAATCAACAACAAATAGACAATAAAACAGGATAAAAACAATACAACTCATCAGCAACAGCAGCAGCAGCAAAGCACTTGGCAAAAAGGGAAAAAGACGCCAAAGAAGAAAAGTTAAAAAAGCAGTGAAAACTCAATTAAACTTTTGTAATTACAGTTAAAACGGAAGAAGATATTTATCCAGGATAATTGCATTGAAAACGCACGACACGCCGCCACCGCGAACACCCGACGCCAACCAGGGGCCTGCGACGCCTGCGACAAGCAAAGCAGTTGCCACAACAGATAAATGGCCCGAGGGGCGGACGCAAGCGGCAAGCACAAGAATGGGAAGCTGTAAAAACTTGAAAAGAACTGCAACCTCACCTTGGCTACAATACATATGCAGCCGTATGCTTGTAGAACTACTTGTACAACAAAACTGGCGCTTAAGCAGCGACAAAACTAAGAAAATTGACAAGTCGGAGCAACAAGTTGAACAGGACTTTGCGAAAACTGTAAAACATAAAAAGGTGTAGAATTGATAAGAACAAAAAGAATAAAACGGAATAGAAGAAATAAAATAATGCCTGGTTTCTCGAAACTGCTCGTTGAATGCAGCTTAGCAAATTATCTCTAAAGTTCTAAAAAAGTTCACATAGACTCTCGTAGAGCTAGAGGAAATACAAAAGCAATCTGGATATCAGCTTTCGAAACCCAAACAAGAAATACTTAATATTTTTAAGCATGGGGATCGCAGCTAAAAGTAGTATAGTGGAGTTAGATCGCAAGATATGGGTAGCCCACTTATGTCACCTTTGCGTGAAATTAATCGGCCGGCTTAGATTGCAATAACGAAATATTTTCTCGTCTTGTGGGACTTGTGGCTCTATCCTCTTGGAAATAAAGTTCGTCTACGTCTATGCCTTCAAGCTCAGGTCACAAAAAATCTTCAATCAGTTGTCTATATGAGCCCCACTCGGAGTTACAGCTCTTTTATTTTCTACTTCTAAGGAAAACGGACGAGTTATTCGAAACCACACCAAACAGTTCATTTTATTAGATGTAATGATTTTTCTAAAATCAATGCTTTCCATTCCCTTAGACGTCCAGGTTTTGGTCTGCCAACCAACCCTTTTTCTATCCTCGACAGATAAAGATTTTTGAATTTTTTACTACTCACATCTAGGCGTTGCTTTTGAGAGATCTTTCATATACTTTGTAGGAATACTTTTTATCCGATCTTCCAATTTAGCGAATGCGCTATCTAGATGCCATTCGAAAACACTGAATAGGATGATAGTTACAGCGGTCATACAATTACAGACTTCTACGAGAAACTGGAGCTCTTCTAAGTCAAAAATAGGCAGCAACAAATTCAATTCTACCAACTGGGATTTTAACTCAGTGCTTAAATTCGCTAAAATGTGGAATTATGCATTGAAAGTGGACGTAAAAATCATTAAATAAAGAATTTATCAAAGTCATTTATTTTAGTGCAAAAGTTTTGTTCCCACTAACAACTTTACGCTTTTTTTCGTCGTTTTTCATTACGTTGGTCAATATTCCGACCAATCGGCGGCGATTCGGTCCATAGCGATACCACAAGGAGTTACTGGGCGGATAGTTTCACCATCTTTTCATGTTAGTGATAATATAAATCGAGTACACCTGTGATTGTCATGCTTACACATGATTTTAGCATTCCTGCAAGTGGGCAGACTGTCCCACCTTGTCCTGGAATTTCTGATCATATTTTTGTCTAGTTCGTTATTAATATTCGAACTGACTTCGGTATTTCGTTGACAAAGAACGAAAATAGAGAGACCTTATTTTTCACTATATTATCTATTATCTCGTTCCCTTTAATGCCGTTTTAGCCTGGAAATCAGTAGAAATGTAGCTTCCAAATCACTGTCAACCTTTATATTGCCTCTCTG
Organism: Anastrepha fraterculus; assembly: GCA_037575425.1. Classification (NCBI taxonomy): domain Eukaryota; kingdom Metazoa; phylum Arthropoda; class Insecta; order Diptera; family Tephritidae; genus Anastrepha; species Anastrepha fraterculus. The sequence goes on from JAYXIM010045825.1 coordinate 109,621, forward strand.
CTCTGAAGAACGAATTTGAACGATGTAATTGCTTTAATAGCTGCCGGGCTATCTATGTAAAGTAAACTTTGTAGCTGGCCCGAGTAGTACCATGAACTAGGACTGCTGCCTTTCCAACTGTGAAAACCTCTGCCGGGAATACACTTCATGAATACAGTGATCTGGAAGCTTATACGACTTCCTTAGAACTACATCTGCACCGCCTACTCCACTTGTCATTTTAGAACCGCGCGTGCAAGAGTTAAGTGTATTGCGTTTGGAGCTAAAACCCTCCCGCCATCCTACTTTTTCGATAGTAATCGTGAACCCTTTTTCTCTCTAAAAACAAGGGCCGTATAGTCCATATTAACTGTATTCTTCCGTTTCACTGAGCTAAGTCCATAGATCCTGTATGAAAGTTCGTTTAGAGCTTTTAGTCTTCTCGCAGGTTTTGCTGCAAGGATTTCTGCGGAAAAGTCTATCGGTAATAGGCCTAGTATGTGTTCAAGGTCCCCCGTTAGAGTCGTGCTTAGCGCTTCTGTAATGCCTCATGCAGATAGCCGCTTAACCTTTGTCATGGATGCAATGTATGCAGATTTTTAGTCATTGTCCCCCACCAAAGTACCACAGAGTAGTATTGGTCTGACCACTGCTTTGGAGAACCAATGCATCAGAGAGGGGGATATACTCCAGATTGCTCCCAGCATCCTTTTACATACGTAGAGGGCGTTATTGGCCGTCTGTTAAGTTGGATCTGTTAAGAAACATACGCCTAATTTTTGGAGAAGTGATTTTGTATATAAATTTGAGCGATTTCAACGCATTTATACGTACTATCCCATTATATAAATCCCCTTTCACTGACGCTTCCCGTGTGGAATTGCATTGGTAGATACGACAGGTCGGTCAAGTTAACGGGTCGCTCGATGCTGCTTCTTTCAATGATTGACTCAATTATACCCAGTTGGCAAATAATGAATGACATGGTCGAACAACCCTGGTTTTTCTACTGCTCCAGTTGGTTGCCTTATGATTAGGGCCAAATCAAAAATACGTTGGACTAGAATACTGTTACTTAGACCTCACTTATGAAAAAAAGTGTTTCGGAATTTTAATTGTTACACTCTAAATGGTTTATATGAACAAAAGAACAACAGCTAAATGCTATTTGTCAGTAGATTTCAACAAACTGAGCTTGGCCTAACTTTTCATCTTTACGCGGCATCCAATCGCTTATTGCCACCTGTGCAGCATAACAAAACTTGGGTAGGTGAAAAATTGCACGAACTTTGCTCTTATCGCTTTCATGTCTTTCATTTGTTGTGCTCTTTCCCCTACCTTTCACTCTGCGATTTTTCCTGTTTTTTATACCATAAAATTGTCACGTAACGTTAGTTTTTATTGTGGCACACATGAATTTATTCAAAACAATTTTAATTAAATTGCGAAGTGAAGCGGACTAGCATAGCCCTGCAAAGCAAAGTACATCAACATAATTCGTGGCGACCTCTTAACAAACCAACAAACCAACTACTGCAGCAATTGTTATTTTCGGTTTAAGTTTAACCCGCGGCGAACGTTTCCCGTTATGCTGCAAAAACTACATTTACCTATTGAAAAGCCAATGGAGGTTTAGTGAGCAGAATTCAATATTCGTGCACTTTGCTGGTGTGGTAGAAAATTTCAAATTTCATATTTAACAAATGTACCTATATAAAATTCAAAAACAATAATTCTGTCAAATAAAATCGCTTCAAATGCTCAGACATTACTTCATATCAGCTGTGTGCCAGTTCGAGCATTTTCCGCCACTTAAGGGTTAATTTCATTATTCTACTTAGCTTTGACGGTGCTGTGCTTTAACTTTTATGTACTTCACTTTGTGTTTTAATTTATGTAGCACAATAACTATTCCAACTTTATTTAGCAGAAAGCGAGGCCGAGAGCCAAACGAGTGTCCAACTATTCTAAATTGCTATTTAAGGCATTAATTGCATTTTTTATTTTTTTATTTTTATTTTTAGTTTTATGTTTTTTGTTGTTACATTGTAATCACCCACATCAAAAACACATAAAAATCAACGTTCAACAGATAATGGAAAGATGAAATGAATGGAAAAGTTTTACAATAAATGTTACTCATACGTCCCGTCGGACGTCTCTCACGGTATGTGAATAATTCATTTAAATCGAAATATAATAGCAACGAAAGTAGTCAGCAGCATTACTCAGTGGTTTTATTGGGTTTTTATGGTAATTTCTCACTCCAATGGCAGATGTCCCAAACTGTGAGCAGCAGTCGAAGCTTTGTAGATCGTGCAACGAACGTTTACCCGGTGTTGTAAGCTTAGTGAACTCCGCGCTAAATCTAGTGCTTCATGAAAATTAAGACCCCGAAACAGCAACACTGTAAAATAAGAGACTAGTTTTCTATCATTGGAAGTATGCGGTTTTAAGAATGGCTGATCAATCTTAGCAACGCCAGTTTTCCAAATAAAATTTCCCACACAAAAACGTTTCTTTTTACAAACTTTTTCAAAAAAAAGGAAAAAAACAGAGCAAAGACTACAAAGTTGGCCCGGTATAGGTTAGTTTTCAAAAATATAGCTGGGCACTGCCTACGCAGAGCAAAAATTGTGGCAGAAACTCTATGGGTGATATAAATTTACGTTCCCATTTATGTATTTGTATGGTTGTGTCATCGGTACAAAAATGAGCAGCCAGAAGCAAAAGCTTGACTTTGGCTGAAAGACTTCAATTAACGACCCCAACTTTTGTGAATGACAAATGAAATATTCGCCGACTGAATTCAACATTCCATCCAAACGAAAAGAGTCGGCCAAAACCTACATTAAAATACATTTAAAATTAATTGAGTTCCATATTAACTTTTAACCTTTAACATTTTATATACTTTTTTTGGCAATGGAGCCACGAGCTTCTTGAGCCTTTTCTTTAGGTGCACGTGATTGGTTATAATTTCGCTCAAAGCTTCTCTGTCTCTTGCCACATTCCACCACTCTCTGATCTTACCGATTCCCATCCAGTGTCCAATATTTCGCAGCCATGATATCTGATTCCTGCCAATGCCACGTCTTCGTTCGATTTTACACTCTAGGATAAGTTGTAGTAATTTACACTTTTCGTTTCGTAGAATATGCCCTAGATAAGCCGTCTTGCTTCGTTTCACCGTCACAAGAAGCTGACTACTTCAGTTCAATTGGCGAAGAACTTCACTATTGGAAACGTGGAATTTGTGGCTTGTGTGTATATCCACATTTCAAAGGATTCTAGGCTGTTCATATCTACTATTTTAAACGTCCATTGCAAACAAGAGTACTGACAAGACATAGCATTTAACGGGTCGAATTTTTCATTGCATGTTAATGTCGTGGCTCCAGAGTATTTGTTTACAGTGGCAGACCTTGCCATTACTATTCATGTTTTAATTTCCTCGGTGCAGTTCCAACTCTCATTTATCCAACAGCCAACGTATCTGAATTTGGAAACTTTTTCTATAGCTTCACCTTGGATTGATAAAGTTGAATTATTATGAGTATTTTTTCTACATATAGCCAAAAATTTTGTTTTGGTGGCATTAATCTTAAGGCCGTATTTATTACTGTATTTGCCAATTTCATCTAATAGGCATTGTAGGTCTTCTATATTGTCTGCAAGAAGTGTCGTGTCATCAACATTTCTGGTCTTATTAAGTATCACACCATTCACGTTTATGCCTTCGTGTGCGGTTTAATATGGTTCTTGAAAAACCGCTTCTGAGTCAATATTAAAAAAAGAGTAACAAAATGCATCCTTGTCTAACGATTATTTCGATTTCATTTGTATTTTCATTGTTTACTCTAACTTTTGTGATTTGGTCCAGCAGAGATTTTTCATTTATGTCTAGTGACTGCAGTATATTAAATAGTTTGCCATGTTGTTCAGTGTCGGAGGCCTTTTCATAATCATGTAGCATAAGAAAATGTCCTTGTGCACGTCTTTTCATGCAAACGGGAGCTTCGCGTCTACCCAATCCGTCCCCCATGGCGTTCTCCCATTTAGCATATATGCGGATATGAATAAGTTTCATAAGTTTCATAATCTCATCAGCCTATAATCTTCACATCTCTTAGTTTGAGGTTTCCTTGGCCATGTTATAAAAATGAATTTTAGCCCATCTCGTGGAAACTGCCCGGTCTTGTAGATATAAATAAAAACTTGCAAAAGTCGGTCGCCGTAGCTGAATGGTTTGGTGCATGACTACCATTCGGGAACGCATAGGTTCCAGTCTCCGTGCATGCAATACTAAAATGATATAAAGTTGGTTTTAATAGCGCCCCTCGGCAGGCAAAGGCAAACCTCCGAGTGTATTTGTGTAGGTCCCTCCACTTGTGGAACAACAACCAGACTTACGCCACAAATAGAAGGAAGAGCTCGGCCAAACACCTAGCAGAAGTGAGAAGTTAAAAGTAAATTAATGTTATTTTCGTTTATGAGTTTTAATATCATACTTCTGTTGGTATTTTGTCTGGCCCGGTGGCTTTATTGTCATTTGGGCGCTTGATAGCATATTTCACTTCATCTATTGTTATTGGATAAGATATATCATTAATGCGTGATGAATTGCGAAATGTTCTGTTGTCATGGATTGAGTTACGCACATTTTCTTCCCATATCTGCATTTTCGCTGGTTTCAGTAGCGATTTCATTTTATTGTTGATCAAAATTGATATGATTTTGTTCGATGGACGCCACATGATTCTTTTAGTCTTTTGTTGGCGTCTTCATGTAATTCTTGAAGTTTTTTTCTGGCAGAGCATTATGATTTCTCTCTTCCTCATATATATTAAATGTCCAAAAAATAATTATTTGCCCTAATTTTTCTACTAAATACAATCTCTAGAAAAATCGATTCGGATTTTGCTCTTCTTTCTTGAAAATTTAGTACAATACAGAACCTCCGTTTTAAATACTTTAGTGTTTAACACTTATTGGTACTGTTTTTTTTTAATAAATAAAAACTCAAGATTCAACGAGATAATAACGCACTGTTTTACCTTCTGTCGACTGCTACTTTGAACTATTTTGAATAAATTAAATCTGCGCTTCGAAGTGCATTTAATAGCCTTTTTAAATTTCATTCATTTTAATATTTCTATGCAGAAAAAGTCAGCCACCAAAGTCAGCTAATATTTTGTTTGAAAATGGGCTTATTCCGGAGATATTACTTACCTAATTATAGCCATTTAAATTGAATTCACATAAAATTTTAGGAATTTTGCTATGGATTTCATTTTACTAAGTAATATATATGTATGTGTGTGCGTAACATATTATTTCATATCAGACACAAAAGCAACGGCACAACCTAAAAGAAATTTTCCGCTTTGGTGAAGTGGAAGTTCAAATAAAATCAAATTCAATTTATTCAATAGAAGTTTAATAAAAACATACGATTTTCACAGAATCCTTATGCTATTAAAAGATTGATGTTAATGTTAAAAAATACAAACCCTCAAACTCCCAAAAGTTTTGTGGCGCTACTGATTTATGTGCATTAGGGTGGGTTGATATCTAAGAGGGCGAAAATTCAATGCAAGCACGCGAAAAACAAACTCTTAGAAAAATATTCCAGCACTCAGATGTCCTGGATATATGTATGTATGAACTAAAGAAAGCCACAATTGGAACAACTGGAGGACCACAACTACATTAAAGTCAAAAAGGGCTCACTCTTCAACAGCAGATGGTTTTATAAGAATCTTTTTATTGGCGGAAATGCGGTAAGCGACCTGGTTATGACTGAAATTTATGGCCTGCAGAAATTAAAAAAAATCGGTTTAATACGGTTAAGCCCAGCCCTATAGCTCGCGTGCGAAAACCACTTTCGTACTTTCACATGTACATACGTACGTATGTACACAAGCGAGTGAAATAGATATAGGTGATCTAATACTTCTCTCTTCAAAATTTTAACGACAAACAGCAAAATATCGACGACATAGCTCTCGAATTATGGTTCTTTGACTCGATCGAACAGAAAAAAGTCGCAGGGTGCCATATCAGACGAATTCTATGACTGTTGGATGGTATGCATTTTGTTCTTGGTAAAACATTCACGGATAATGATGGCACTGTGCGACGGTGCGTTAGCATAGTGCAAAATCGTCGAGTTGTTTGCCCAACAATCCTTTCTTGCTTGCCAATTGCTTTACGCAAACGTGTCATAACGCCCAAATAAACTGTCTGGCCTTCTGGCAAAAATTCTTGGTGTAAAATATCTTTGTAACCCATAAAATCCGTGAGCATCGCTTTCTTTTTTGACTGAAAACGACGTAGTTTTTTAGTCTTGGATCATTCAATCACTCGCCTGTTATTTGGATCCCGCATTGTACTCATAAGAACGCGTCTCGTCTCCAGTAAGGATACATTTGATGAGTGTTGGGCCGGACTAAGCCTTGCAAATCATGTTTTTAGTGATATCAACACGGTATCTTTCTTGCATGAAATTCAGGTCCTTTGTGAACTTTACATGTGTTGTTTTCAACAGTTTTCGATATCGACAGTCACTGATAGCCACTACGCTCGTCACGATCCCTTCTGAAGCGTTGATGCCATTCGTAAACATCTGTTTTCTGATACTCAAACATTCCCGAAACAGTTGAACTTTCCTAAAGTTTTCGCAGCATTCACTAATTTTTGACGCTTAATTTAATACAAACTCGTTGTTGCAAATTTAAATCCATTTTTAAATCACGTGCAGAGGCAGATTTACTCAAGATGGCATAACTTATACAAATGATGATGCTGCCTTACAAAAACCAAATAAAACAGAACTCAAATCAGTTGACTTGAAGCGTCACCTGGCAGTTATTCCGAGAACTTTTTGATCATACCTCCTTGAGTACGATGTTTTTGAGATGCCTGCAGTAGTTTTATTATTCCCTCACGATTGGAATAGGAAATATTTAGTAGTTAGAAAATTTGCGAAGTTACTAATTGATCAATGATCAATTCGAAGTGGTTTATTTAGTGATTTAGTTGAGCAAAAATGTTGTGTGGAAATCAAAACTTTGGCGTTCAGCATTAAAATTCACATATTTACACACATACATTCACATACAATTTTACCAAAATAAATTACAAAAATTATCAAACTATATTAAACATGTTTTCGATGTACTTTCTTAAACAAATTTAATAAAATGGTAGTAAAATGATTTCGTTCGTTTTTTAAAGCAAATTTAATAAAATATTAGTAAAAAATTTCGTTTGAGTTTTTAATTCCGTCATTCAAAATTATTCTCCGCAGATATCAATTACTGAGACCATAGCCACGTTGTGCTTCTTCTACGTTCTGATGAAAGATTCATCCATTTTAACACTTCAAGCAATTGATTGGGCAGTAAAAGAGCGACCCGGCCTAAAGCACGTAAGCACACTCGCAAACTCGCACTGATATACAACTTGGGAGTATATTTGAAATGCACACTCATCTATTTTGTATCGGAAGTGGCACGCACGTTCCCGCATTTCCTCAATCATTCCGTCAACAAAGCCAAACATACTCACACAAAACACCAACAGCAACAACAAATCAGTTATTTATGCCCTTCTAATCAGCTACGGCATCGGCATTGACTACCCTTATCAATTTTTAATAAATATGTTACCTTCAGTTTTGCTGAGATTCCAGTTTCGATTTCGATCAGCAGCCCTTGCTAATGCTGCTGCTGCTGCCGCGGCCGATTATTTACGTAAAAATTTTTGCTGGCATATTAATGCATAATCCACCAAAATATTTCGTTTGCTTAGAAATTCTGGTAGAAGAAAGCGAACTCGACTCGCTCGAATCGCACTGTGTCTACCTTTTTGCCAATGTGCACCCCGCACGTGTGACTTGATATCGAAAGTTCAAATTGTTTTGTTGTTGCTGCTTGTGCTTATGCTGTTATGCCGTTGAGCTTGGCAGGAGCGATGCCTTTTCGATGTTTTGTGGTTTTATTTTCCAATGCCTTAACTGCTCTTTACTTCACTTTCTATATTCTTCTATAAATGGTGAGAAATTACATTCAGCCATCAGTCCCCACAATTCCCCTTCTCTCAGCCGCACATGGCCGCTTCAGCTTCCATTTATAAAACAGACCTTTTCTAGCTCGAGAGCAAAATCCTGCTATCAGTGCATGTGGTTTTGAGCATTTTAAAAGCTTTTCTTCAGTCGCCCAACACTCACCCCTCACCAACTGCCAACTCGTCCCTGTTCAGCTGGCAACCATTCTCGCAACAACCTGCTTTGACCGATCGCAGTGTTTTTTGTGGCTTTGCTGGTGGCGGTTGCCTTTAAATCGGATATTGCGGCAATTTCTTGTAATTAAGTTAAAAAGTATGTTGCTTGCCTTTTCTCTTTAAATGTAGTTTTCCTGTAGTACTCAAACACACACATGCACACAAATACCCAAAATGTGCCAAATTTGCTTGTATATTCGATGCTCTTTTGATTTGCTAGTGAGCGTTGAGCCAACCAACAGATACATAATCAAATGCATTGCTGTAAATTAATTTTAAAGCTGAAACTGTTAACAAAAAATTTTAAATTGCATGACAATTCAACAACGAACTGCCTTCGCCATGCCTTGCTTTCGAATTATTGCATCGGATACAATTCCCCTAAACTCCCATTTTAGCAGAACTCAATTTTTCAAAACAAACCACATGCCCTCCCGGCAGGTAAGTGACGGTGGACTGTGATATGCGACTGCCTTCGTGTGTCCTGGCATTTCCGCCGGTTTGTGCCACTAAATCAGCCCAACGTTTCACAGTGTGCTCAGCTCACACATTTCCACTTTCCTCTAGAAATCCTTTTGAACGCCAAGAAGCTATGAATATATCGATCAAGTCTTATTTTATATAGGGGGTTTCAATAAAACCACCTATTTTAAAATTCGAGTGAGCAAGCACCAAATTTATTTGAAATTTTATATAGTTTTTATTGTAATAAAGAATGTAAACATTGAGGTTATGTAAGTGTCCCCCATCTGTGTCCCTTTCGGACTAGCCACAGAAATTCAAAATAACTGCACCTATCCTATGAGTTCCACGCCCATCTAATCCAACTACCCCCCACTATTCACACAAGGCGGAATTTGTATACGACGGTTTCCATGAGACCTCCCTGATTTAAAATATCGGACTTAATTCATCCACATCTATAAAACTGAGTTCCCTATACTTTTTTACTCTTTATTTTCTCAATAGTCGACGAAAAACGGATAAGTACTGTTAAAAGCTTCCACCAAGGCTTTCCTGTCCTATTTCCTGTCGCCAAAGTTTTACCCTCCCATTAAATTCAAAGCTGCACACTGTGCAACTTTGCAACCCCAAAGGAAACGGCTGTCAACACCGACGGACTATTCTAGTCCTTGTGTTCTGGTATTATCCTGACTACCATCGTTTGCCGCCCACCACATTGCTGGATGTCGTCCTCGTTGCCGTGCTTTTTGTATTCGTTACTCGCGTTCGTTGTTCACACACTCGCTTCTGATAAATGTGGGCCAGTCGAGACTTTCAGTTACTCGCACCACATCGCCTAACAGTTGTGTTGCATGTGGAAGCACCTTTCAACACATTGCACCGCGGCATTCAACAGAAGTAGTGCAGTCCAAAATCAACAACTACTGTGGCAACACAATGTTAGCCCGAAAGCAGCAGCATGCAACAAACCGCACGAATTCCTGTCGCACGTTGGTTGGCCACTGATGTTCGGGCATCGCCTGCACAGTTGCTTTCGTTGTTTTTTGTTATTGTTATTATTGCCATTTCATAATTCTTGTAATTTTTCTCATTTTTAGCACTTCAGTAAGTTTTCCCGCGCAACAGAAATACAAAAGAAATTTATTCCAGCACCAGAATAAAAAAAATCTTAAAAAATGATGACGTAGATTTCATTAAACGAAACGAAGCAACACCGAGATTGTGAGAAAAGATCAGCAATGTATGGAAAATTATACGAATCAGCCACCCACTGAGTGGTCTCCATTCTTTCGTTACTCTGCGAGTATAACAAAGTAACGCAAAGCTATCACGCGATTATCTATTTAAAGCTACTTGGTTTATTTGCAGTTCTTGTGCAGTTAGTCGTTTGTATTTGCATGGAAAGATTTTCAGAAAACACTTCCCCTTACAAATGTGATTTGTTTTTGTATATCAGAAGATATAACTTTTTGGGACTGTTTTTCTCACAACTCAGATAACAGAGAGATAAAAGTATTCCAAATAATCGTGTATGTATGTATGTGTGTAGAGGCTACTGCTCATTTTAGTCCAAAGGTATACAGCATAATCGCTTTAATAATGTGAAAAATTGTGAAGAGCAGGCCTTAAACGAGCCTGAAGAGGATGATTCCCTGATTGAAATGAGTTTTACTGCTGAGTGCGGTCGCAAAACTTAGAAAAACCATGAGTCAGCCATCTTGAAGTCCTACTGTGACTTTATCCAACCGAAAAAATTTCAAATGAGCTTCGATACCTGCTTGTGTTTCTTATTCTAGGCATCAGTGTACCTTTCCGCTTAGCTGATCGTTGCAGCGTATTCCAAGCTGAAGTTTTGGAAATTAAAGAAGGCCTTTTAGCGCTAAATAAAGACGCAGTTATAGTCAGAAAAATCTTCATATATTCTGATGTCAGCCACCTCTAAAAACTCTTCAATCTAGAAACAATATTCGAAAACAGCGGTAGAATGTTACGAACAAATAAGAATACTTGCACACTCTCCGGGAGCCGGGCCACAGTAGCATTGAGGGTAACTGTAAGGCGAATGAGTTAACTAGACTGGGCATTACACTCCAAATTACTCAAGATAAGGTTGTTGTGCTTATGCCCTTGGCAACATGTAAGCTGAAAATGGTATAAGTAAGTATACTTAAATTTAATTCGAAAGCTTAAAAATTAGTAGAATTGGGAAACCATATTTTGACTTTTGCAACAACCTTTAAAATGCACCTTCTGACAGTTGAACACCTTCTATGCGGACAGCATCGCTCCTCTGGACAGCATCGCGTATGTTGCATATATAAAATTAGCCAGACTCACTAGATTTATAAAGTCCAAAGGATGGTTCAAAGAGGACCAAGTGAGGTAAGAATGGCAAAGTTCCGGTGGTATCACATGGGGCCTCTATTTTGCCTATGCGTGTCGTAAGACAGCCACTTTACCTAATCTTTGTCTAGAACAATACGAGATACCTCTGATAATCCTTGAACTATTCCCTTCAAATCATAGGCCAGACCAGCGTAGTGACTACACTTTTCAGTTGATACCTGGTTTAGGCTTAAATTAACCGTCAAAAATTCAGAGTCAAAACAATATTTTTGTCAAACAAGTACCGAAAATTGGTCAATAAAAATAAAATATTTCTATTTCATTCAAATCTATTTCATCGCCTTCAAGGTCGGCCCGTTCCGCAGTGACGCAATTGGTTACTCGCCGCGAATGCTTCTTTGTCTTATATATATTTCGAAGAACCGAACCAAGATTTTATTCCACTAATCTTTTTTTCGAAAAAATTGTCTCTCCTCAACGCCACTTATCGCCATTGCAATATTTATTTATCGTCTGGATTTGTTCTGAATTTTGCCAATCTCCTTTAACGGGGTTTTGAATTGATTCCAGTACTTTTTTGACAGAGTATACTATTTGCGAAAATATCTCTGTAGAGGAAGGAAATGAGGAAAACACACATTTTTGGCTCAAAAATAAGGATACTAACGCCGGGGAATGCAATTGAGTTGGTCTGGGCTAAGATATGGATTAAGACCTTTTCTGTGATAAGTACGGAAGGTTCAACTCAATGATTTCCAATGATAGTTCCTTGTTAAGAGATCAAATTGTGAAACTGGTGGAAAACGGAAAGCTGATAAAATAAATTAATTTTTGACATTAAAATTAAAATCTGAGTTTGGCTTAAACAATTTGCACCAATCCCACAGGCGCTGCAGGTATAATATTGAGCATCCGATAAACCAGTTACGAAGAACTCAGCGGACTAATCGGTGGACAGAGGTGGATAGAGTTTTAGAAAAGTCTGCTGAAAAAAACCATGAATCCAAATTAAATTTTCTTGAATTAGTAGTGAATAGTAAAAAAATGTTTTATTTCTTTTTTGTCTTATTAATAAATAGCACATTGAGAGAATTTTATACAAACCCAGCTACCAGAACCAACCTGAACTCTGGCTTCCAACTAATAACGAGAGCCCTGGAGTATCTTTTGTGCCAACTTCCTGCACGATAGATGTTGATGCTGTAATCAAGAAGAATCTAAGGAAACAGCCTTTCACTATCTGTGTGAGTGACCAAGTCCACGTGCTCTACGTCATAGAATGCTGGGAGAATTCTCGATGGTTAACTTGAAGGAAATTACAGAAAAGAAAATAGGCGAGATAGTCAAATCAGATTCAGATTCGTAGTTAATTCAAGATGGTTCGACTAATAAAAAGCGGTGGTTCTACAAGTGGTGTATCGAAATGGTATCTTTTGTGCTGATTGGGTCTGGGCTGTGTCACTTAGACAGCACCTTCACGACCACTATCCATTTGCAATTTGTAGATCATGACTTTGCCTTGGTTTCGGGCTCTTCCCCGTGTTTGAAATTTGTTAAAATGCGCTAAATAGCGCAGTTTAATTATGATCGGGTCGAACTATCATTCTGGTGAAAGCACTAGAGACTAATTAAGGGTTTAAACACGATCCCTATCGCTCAGTCACACTAACCTAGCCTAAACGCAATATTTTTTTAGCAAAAAGAGTACAGAGTCCCTGAAGCGAAGCTTTTGTGCGTTTGCTCTCTAGTACAGACGACAATTTAGGGATTTTTTTGTTGTTAAAGAGTTGAAGTTTTACAAATTTAATACACGAAAACATATTTGAGCGCAGAATATTTCATTTAATCACAACCCGCGCGCATTTACGACATCGGAAATGCATTTGCATGCATATGAGCCTGCCATTTTTTGCGTACATACATACACGCGAACATATGTAGATGTATGTTTATATGTATATATGTAGTGGCCAATATATCCTTATGGCAGGTTCTATATCACTTCGAAGCCATTTCATTTGCAGCCACTTAATAAATTTAATCAAAAAATTTTGTGTAAAACTGAAGCTCACTGACAATGAGTGTAATACAATTTATTTTCATTCTCCATATCTTTTCACTGCGCCTTTTTGTGCAGCTCACATTAAATAAAATGAATTAAAGCTATTAAGTAACGGTCGTTTTTTTCTGACACCCCCCCAGCAGCTGCGTTGCCACGCCTGCTGTCACCCACACTCGCACCCGCATCGGCGTCGCATGCATTCGCTGGGCTTCAAATGCGAAATAAGTTACAGCAGTTACAGCAAAAAAACTTAACACTTTGCTGCGCTTAATGCTATGCAATTTTCGATTTTTATTTAAATTTTACACATTTTCCGCTGGTTGCACTTTTTCAGCTGTTCAACTACTCAACACGCGTCCTCCTTGCCCCATTTCGTATCTGCTGTTGGCTCCAACAGCCAACTGCGCTGGAAAATGTGGCCAAGTGACGCTCGATGCAGCGATGACAACAACAACAATTTCATGTAGAAGTATTTGCAATAGTAGCGGCAAGTGGCAACAATAACAACTGCAACATAATAGCCGACAGCAATAAGCACCAACAACAACAAGCAACAACAATAATGACCAACTGCAAGTGTGGTTGTCAGAGACTATAATTGAACTCAACAGTCTAATGGAAGAGGTTTTAATGCAATTATGTCGCTGAACACACACACACTTACACATCCTTGTGCACACAGATGCACATGCACATATACAGAAACGTTTTGTTATGCATGTAAATTCACCCACTGCACCAAAGAAACGACCGAACGAACAGCGTTTCTGTGCTGAGCTATTTTCATATTTAGGTACACTTTTCGCTGGGTACTAGGGTGGTCAAACCGAGTGGTCGAAACAGAGCTTTTACTAGTTTCGCTCTGGCTTCGTTATGACTTTCCATTTCGTAGCTTCATTTTGAGCTCGAAAAAAACCAGTGCTTTTACTTAAAATATATTGCAGATGTGAAGATTTTGAGGTTATATTTTATGAATGACTTCCTTGAAAGTAAACCAAAATACATACTTTCAATTTCATTATGGTACTTTGTCCAAGAATTAGTTTTAGGCTGCAAAAGCCTATTTACAAGTACATACATAACTACAAATACATACAAATGTCTTCAAGAGATACCCTCACAATTTAATGCTGTTTTGCAACTATTGGCATGCATTTTTATTTTCAAACTGCAACGATTTGCATAGTGCTACAAACGTATTTAACATACATACACAATACCCAATAGTGGAGTAGCCAGTCCCTAGTCCATGGCAAGACTAACCCAGGCAGAAACGGTACCACAGCGCAAATGATTTCAACTGGTCGCTCTCAGCCAGCTTTAGTGTGTTAAGAATAATTATTTATTTATTTATTATTATTTTAACAAATTCACTTGTATATAAAATAATTTAAGTGAAGCTATAGTTGTCTCTACAAATCTATTCACAATAATAGCAGCGCGACATATTGCAAAGTTTGACAGTTTATTTATTTTTTACCTAATTTTTTAGAGAAATATAGTTCATACTAGAAAAAAGTCATGTAAACTAAAGTTCCGAAATTTGTAAAAAATTAAAAAAAAATATCTTCGGAATTTCAAACTTTTTAGTCAGAATGTTCCTAAAAATTCTGTGTATTAATTTTGACAGTTTACAGTGACTCGAGATTCGAGTTGATTTTTGATAATTTTTTTGTTGTACAGGTACATCCGCATGCAAGCATTCTCAATATTGTACTTGTGTATTAATGCATGACTTCTTTCCGGTCCGCCCAACTTACTCAATTGCCATTGCTTGGTTGTCGTCGACAATGTTGGGTCTCTTCCTTTCGTTGCAATGTAGTATTCTGGGCCGGCTTTTTTCTGTTTATCAATGATATTTGCTCTTGCTTCTCTCCATTTTGAATTGATGCAAATTGATTTAAATAATATCAGTACCTGGTGTATCAATAATCGTCTCTCGCTGATTAAGTGTTTCCGAATTACTTTTTCTGTTATTGACACCGCTAATCACATATCTACCACGCCTCTGTCACGGGTAAGTGAAATTAAAGACTTGGGCGCAATACTTTTGTTAGTCATATAAATTTTATTATTACCAAATCTTAGGCCATTCTTGCTTTTGTTAAGCGTCATAGCACCGATTTATTCGACCCTCATTCGCTAAAGCTTTTATATGCGACGTTTGTGTGTTCCAAACTTGAGTACGCATTCTTCATGTCTGTATTATAGGTGTCATACTGCTAGAATTGAACGAATCCCGAAAGTATATTATAATGGGTTTCAGGTACATAAGTTGCTAGCCCGCCTACTCTAGCTTAGTGATATGATGGTCTACCTGCACCTCCAGACAGTTGGGGGCTTGGCATTCCCAATTCCGTCACCTGACGCCCTATGCTTCAACTGGAGTTAATGGAAAAACATAAATAATAAATAATTCGTTAGTGGGGAAGATGTAAGGGGATCTAATCATATACCAAAAATCCTAAACAATTTAGTTTCTACATTTTGAAGTATATGCGATTATTTCTCAGGGTCGCAGAGGCATATAAAATGGCTAGATTTATCCACGTAGTGATCATGAGTCATTTGTGTCCTAGTCGAAGCGTTCCGTACTTTATTATATTCAGCACCTTAGTCACGTCTGCTACTGGGATGTCAAGATCCGTGAGCATGCGTGTATATGCATGCGTGAGTTATGTGTTATTTGTGGGACGGCAGTGGGCCTTCATATGCATACTTCAACTGTGTGCGTGTATAGGTGCATCACATCCGAGTAGTTGCAGATGTGTAAAATGTTTAACAACTACAACCCACTTCCTGTCACGATGTTGCTGTTTGTTGTTGTTATTGTTTACTGCAGCGCCAATCTTGCCTTTGGGAACACTTAAACACACCAAGCTTTCCGAAGCGTAGAGTTGAAAACGCAGTCGAGCATGCAAGCTGAACAAACTTCACTCCAGGGCCATGGATGTAGCACGGACGGGAACGAGAAGGAGCCTGGAGCCGCGAGCACTATGTGCTATGTGGAATAGGAATTTGTAAGCTCCATATTTGTTGTGTGCTGGCGTAGTAGGATGCATTCACAACAACAATTTTGGCTTATTGGCATAGTATTGCGAAGTAGAGATTTCGACTTGGGTACTGAAACTGGCTAGCATCTGCCACAGCTGAAATAAAATTGTAAACTTTGAATCTGACTTTAATCGAAAGGTCGACATTATCGATAGAACTTATAAAATAGCAGGCGGTTGTATTAATTAATTCAATTACATCAAGTTAATGTCTGCAATCGGAAGACTAAACTTGCGCTTTGGTGCCGTAGACAAACTCTCCGCCATTCCAAAGATAATTACATGCGTTCCCGGTCGTCATTTGAAATTCATCCAAATTAGCGTAGAATAAATTTCTAATGCTTACACGTTCCACGCCGAATAGCCACATCAATTCCAATTACTTTCGATTAGCGTACAATCTCCATAAAATTTTACTTTCTTTCCTGGACAAGTTAATAATGTCGCACACAGCCGCACATACGCCAGCGGTTTCCTCCGCCGCCACCACCAGAGGTAAGAAGCGAAAAGCACAAAGGCACACAATATTCTTGTGGTCGACAGAGAACACAACACTTTCTCATACATATGCACGCATGTATGCATGTGTGTGAGTGCATATGTAGAAGGAGGCGGCGAAGAGTTCACAATCCGTTGTCAGACTCAAATGAGCCAAATTGCCTTAATTAGAAAATATAGCGCAATAAAAAGATTTTTATTACTACCACCGATCTTGAAGTTGCACACTGCATAGGACGTTGACTTCGAGTGGGGGAGAAATGGGGCGGCATTAACCCATTCACGCCCATTTTTAAACTACTTGAGAATTGAAATTTGAAAAAGACGAAGATGAAGATGAAAAAATAGTAGGTTAGGTTACGAACGCGCAATAGATACAAAGTCGGCAGTTCCGAATCTTAAACAGATGTATTAAATTTAATAATATAGTTATTTACAAAGATTTGAAACGATCAAAAGCGAAAGCAAAGAAGGATATATCGGTTTGTCAGAGTTTGATTTAATTCAAAACATATATATTTGTTTATTGTAATCTGGTAGATAATTGCATTGCTTTTATTTTTTGTTACATAATTTTCGATATATGTCAGCCACGGCTTTGCGTTACACGGTTTATTTGGTCAGTCCAATGATTACTTTGATTGCTTTTTCCAATAAATCTGGCCGTATAGCGTCGGTTGTGGCTTTAATATTGCAACAAATCGATTATTAAGCGCGCTGTATGGCAGCCTTCCCCGTCTTGTTGGAATCAAACAAAGATTACGTCAACATGGCTCGATGGCGTTCGCCATTCACCATAACGGCAGCTCTTTCCACCAGAACTCTATAAACTTCGCGAATGTGTATTTGTTTTTTGTTCAAACTAAATTTCCACCATTTGGGTTGATCTGGTGTTAAATGATTCACGATGACTTGCCGAACCTTAATGAATAGAAATGTCAACACAGTTTGTCATTCTCAGCTGGCAGCCCATAGTTATCGATATCGATAGGCCTCATGCAGCTAAAAAAAGTCCAATACATATTTTCAAAAAGTGAAAACGCAATTTTGGCACGTTGCCAAATTTTTGATAACATAAAAGTTTCCTACCGGGCGCAAATGCCCTTATAAAGAGATATTTGTTAAAACTGTCGATATGAAGATATGATATAATGTCGAAAATCAACATATTTGATGATCGCCAATGGCAGAAATGGTGTCCATCAAGCGTGCTTGACGCGTTACTTCTTTTTTCAGCCAGTAAGCATTTCAAAAATTGTTTATCTCTTTTTTATCAGAATTTTTACTAACTTCTCGAAAATATAAAATCACGCACCACTTCCAGTCACTTATAATTAATTTCGCCGTAATTGCAAAGTGATTAGCATTCAACTGTCGTTTTCGATTCACTACTTATCTGCTCGCTAGAGAACTCCGCTGCCACCAAGCGAACAATTTGTATGTTAAAGCACCAACAGTTTAGCGCTGATCAATCGACTATGTTTACAATCGCTTAGTTCCTAAGCGATATGTTTAGGCCAGTGCTTCCAGGGATACATCAAGACTCACGCCACAAACAAGGCCGAGCTCCTCCGGCCAAACACCTAACAAAAGTGAACGCGTCAATTATTTATTTTATTTATTTGTGATTCACTTTGATTGATGGTTGGTGGATCGAAAGACGCTTATCTCATACCTATATCGCCTATAAAAAATAAAAAATAAAAAATAAAAAAATAAATAGTTGGCGCGTACACTTCTGTTAGGTGTTTAGCCGAGCTCCTCTTTGTGGTATGCGTCTTGATGTTGTTCCACAAATGGAGGGACCTACAGTTTCAAGCCGACTCCGAACGGCAGATATTTTTATGAGGAGCTTTTTCATAGCAGAAGTGCACTCGGAGGTTTGCCATTGCCTGCCGAGGGGCGACCGCTACTAGAAAAATGTTTTTATTAATTTTGCTTTCACCGAGATTCGAACCAACGACCTCTCTGTGAATTCCGAATGGTAATCACGCACCAACCCATTCGGCTACAGCGGCCGAAGTCTCCAGTCCATTTTACGAATTAGTTACTCAAACCAAACTGATATAAAACAGAAGTAATCAAGTTTGCTTGGAAGATTGTTTTCCCGCTGCTTACTCAACGCAATTATTTTTTTTTGTGTATTTTATTGAAGTCATGTCAATGCAAAATGAAATTAATTTAAATTCTGTTCGAATAATCAATCACTAATTCCATTCTTTTCATACAAATAAAATTTCAAAAAAAGTAAAAGTCACATATGGGTTAATAAGCCAGAAAGGAACTTATTGACAGCTCAAATGATGATACACGCGCGAAGAGAATTTGAGATACCAGTTATTTATCGATAGCGGATACTTTTCGTTTACATTTTTAGAAAAGTGCAGACACGAATCGAGGTCGTATTAACTATTATGGTACCAATCCATTTCTAAATTTTCAATTTTTTTATTTGTTGAAATGCTATACGCATAATTAACATCCATAAAATAACACTAAGTTTAAAACTAATAACTTCTTTTCTATTAACTAAATTCAAGTTCAAGTCTTATAATATTGACAGTTACGTCTTAAGGTTTTCTGCTCTTTAATTTTCTTGTAGGAAGCTTCGGCATTAATACGTGTTTTTATCCCCCTTTCAGCATGTTTCATGGCAAAGAGATTGACTCGGTTTGATACAGTTTTTATAGTTAAATCCTTGTGCAGATCTTCATTACGCACGTACCAAAGAGATTTAACGTCGTTGCACTGCTTTGGAAACGCTGTGTAGCAACAAAGTTGGTCTTTGAGGTGCATCCCCATAAATGAAGACCATGGGTCCACACCGGTTTTACCACTTGGTTGTAAATGAGGAGCTCGTTTCGAGTTGACAGCTTAGAATTTCTGCCAATTAGCCATGGAAGCTTTTGCATTTTTAAATTGGCTTCAACAGTCTTGATTTTGATGAGCTCTTTACACTTGGGCTTTGCAGCCAAAGTCATGCATAGATACTTGGCACTATCGCTGACAGAATTTATATAAAATTTTCTGTTTAGTGAATTCCTCGTGAACTTATTTGGTTTCATTCATTGTATATTCCAATTAGCAGTCCATGTAACAACTTCTTCAATTGATTTCTGCAATTTCATGATGGTTTCGCTTTCGGTTAATCCAACAGCTAAGATGCAAGTATCGCCAGCAAATGGAGCTAATTTGCACGATTTCGGTACTAGCAGGTCTGAGGCCTTTATCAAATACCTGGGCGACGTGAAGGAATGCTGCTGAGCAGACTTTTTTACCTTCCAGCGCTTCCAGTCTTCTATTGTATGGGTTATTCCATGTATTTGATCGATTGTAGAATGCATGAAAAGGTCTCTCACGCAAGAAGCCGAAACCCCCCTTTAGAATCGATATATTTTCTCATTATAATCAAAGCACTGAAAACCCTGAAGCTTATTTCCAGTTGTTTTATGACGGAAGTGCGCTCGAAGGTTTGTTGTCACCTGCCGAGAGGTAACCATTATGAAAAGGAACTTTTCCTACATTTTCCGTATTTTCTTTCCGAAAATTGTGACCCTCGAAGTGGCACCTAAAAGCAACTCAGCAGCCGCGTGAAAAGTAGATTTTTCACTAACAGAAACAATCTTCTTAGCTTTTTTTGTTTTATAGCTAATCGATTCTGATGATACAATCAAACACATAAAATTAGGAATTTGTAACCCCATTTAATTTGTTTACAACTTTATTCAAATACTCTATAACTCATTAACTTTTTTACATTTCGAAGTTCCTATCGAACAGTTCAAATTCATCGATACTTTTACTCAGATGCGAGTATAAGAAAAGCACAACTATCGATACATGTGCATACATATTTATTTGTACCTTATCACTCTGAACGTATGTATGTCTAGCGTATTAGTCGCTCGTAGTCCTTTTGCGACCACCCGCTGCTGCGCCTCGGTAACTTTCTGTTATTGATTTCCTGTTTTCATTATGGACAATTTCATTTACATCTTAAATACAGAGACGTATATCTCGCACCTTAGATTTTTTAATGAATGCCCCTGCCCACTTTTAATCGATTTGCAAAACTAACCAGGTTATTAATTCGCCCAATTGAATTCATTCCAAATTTTCTCCTTCATCACGCGTAAGCTTTTTACATTTACTGCATTTATTTTTGTATGACGTCTATAATAAATATTGGGATCTCTGCTAAAAAATGGGTACATCAATACATCTTGGCCTATACGACTCAGCTAGTCCGAAATGTTAGCAAATGATTGCTTGGGTCACTGAAAGAGTTTATTGTCTTTCTAGGAGTCTAGGAGTCATATGCATAATAATTACTTCGAGTCACATGCCCCGAATGAATTTCCCTCAATACTTTCTGCTACCCTGGCTGCTGCCTTTGAGTTGTATCTACATAGAAATGTGACCGCATCCTGTTCCTTTACCATGTTTAAGGAGCTTAGTGGCGGCCGTCGTAGTGAGGCATAACTACCATTTAGTTGATATAGGATTCAATACCCACGTGGACATTTCCCCACACTGTCAAAGAAAAGGTAACCTAGTGTCCTTAATCTTTTAGCAGCCGAACCCAGACATTGCCAGAGAAATTGCTCAACAGTCTACGGCAACAGTCTAGATTTTCTGCGTGTATGCCGATCGTCCAATGCCTGTTAAACGAGTTTGAAAATAGAATAGCGAGGAATCGCCAAGATTTTCTTATTGTACTGGGGACAAGGGGTTTTCGAAAAAAGGCATGAAGAAATAGAGCTCCATCTTTTCTGCGCTTTCTGAGAAATAAGTTGTGCTATTCACATTTAACCGCACTCAGGGGGATGCCGATGACCGAGTGAGAGGACCCTGAGGCCAATTCAGTCCTCTTCCTGGCAAGCTCATCAGCAATTTCATTTTCCTCTGTGTTCATATGCCCTGGAACCCAGCTCAGAGTAATGTTACCTGGGCAAAAAAGAGATTTCCCACGTTTCCTAAGCATGCCTACAGGACCGCAAAGACTTCTGCTTGTAAAACACTAGCAGTATTCGGCAATTTTAAGGAGATGGATAAATTGGCTGATTTAGGGAAAACCTTCCATCTTGGAAGGCCGCCGTAGCCGAATGGGTTGGTGCGTGATTACCATTCGGAATTCACAGAGAGGTCGTTGGTTCGAATCTCGGTGAAAGCAAAATTAATAAAAACATTTTTCTAGTAGCGGTCGCCCCTCGGCAGGCAATAGCAAACCTCCGAGTGTATCTCTGCCATGAAAAAGCTCCTCATAAAAATATCTGCCGTTCGGAGTCGGCTTGAAACTGTAGGTCCCTCCCTTTGTGGAACAACATCAAGACGCACACCACAAATAGGAGGAGGAGCTCGGCCAAACACCTAACAGAAGTGTGTTATTTTATTTTATTTTTTTTTTCATCTTGGAACCGTCAATGAAGAACGAGGTACCAACATCGGTACAGATTTTCTCCTCATTCTAATCCTGCCTACTTGGAAACGCAAAACTGCAAAACGACATTAAAGGCAGCACTAGAGCAAATTCTACATTATCCGGTGATGCCACTACACGCAGTCCTTTGCACCCTTCCTGGTTTATTGATGTTATAACCAGCAAACCAGGCATTATTGGTGTGTAGGACAACAACAAGTTGACCACCACAATATCTAATAGATGCACTTCTATTTAAAAGACTAATCTCGAGTCACCTTTGCATTAAATGCCTTTTGCTTACGGAAAAGCACTCCACCGTACTTCTAAGAAATATGTACATATGTATGTGAGTACAGTAATTTGATATCCCCTATTTCTCAGTTTCCACTATTTCCACTTCTTCTCCCAAGTATTCTTTCACATTTCAACACAAATTTTTTATCTGGCTCATTTTCGAAAACCGGTCTCCGTCAGCTCGATTTTTTCTATAAAAAGGGTTTTGACAATTTGCCACCTGTGGTGTTGAATCTACTAAAAGTGAAATGCTTGCAGGGGTGGTTATTTTCCGTCTTCTGCAATGGGTCAGTTCATATCCGTATTGTCATTTGTTATTATTGTCGCTTTTATTACTTTTCTTTTTCCAATGTTCCCTTGTTTATGTGCTTCCTTTCACTTCTCCATTTGGTTTTTATTTCCACAAAGTGTTTTGTTTATCTGTTGATCTACTGTAGCTTAATTTCTACACGAATAGGGTGACAAGCACCACCCCAGCAAATCGGTAAACGAAGTGAGAAGCAGGCGTGAAAGGAGTTGGCTGGCACGTACGGCACATGTAGCCATTATACTGTAGCTCTTTTTACATACTGTACTTTCAGATAACTACAGGAACTTCACAAACATTCCTCTAAAGGAAGTGAATCCAACCAAATGGATTGTATTGTCTTTAGAGCCACTGAGGAGCATACCAATGCACACACGCGTATACAAATGGTAGGGTGCAAAACTAGATTCTGTTTAAAAAGCATCCAGGATTTCTTATTAGAACCAATTGCGTGTAATCTATCAATTCCTTCTACAATACTATTATATATCTGTCGATTTATATGCCACTTTTGAGAGCAATCTGAAAGTAAGTTTGAGCTCGGCCCTGTAGTGTGGCATGAATCTATGGATATGGCGTCGAAACGAAACAGCAATCGTTGCAAAGGTGCTTCTGAAAGAATCTTATCCGAGAATTCAAAAAAACAAAGTCAGAGTCGACCCAAAATTTTTTGTTTTTGTTAACCCTTTTCTTTGGCCGCCGTCATATGGAGCGCTTCGAATTTCTTCCAGCATGCCAAGCACTAAATAAAGGGTAATATATGTATATGAATACTGATGCGTTTCAGGAAGAGTTTAGTTTCAGGCAATTATTCGTTGCCCTGCACTAATCGGACATGGCGGTGTGCGACTTTTTCTATTTCCACGACTAAAAATACCAATTCGCGGAAAGTTAGGAGAGCGACTCCAAAAATAATAAAAATATAAAACAAAAAATTAACTGATTTAAAAAAAAAATTGTTTAGTTAAATTTTATCTTAAAACATTCGAAATATTGTTTTTAATGTTAAAATGTGACGAAAATATTTTACTACATATAATCATTGAATAAATCTGAAAATTATTATTATTTTCTAAAAGTTGTTCAGCTTGCTTCTTAATACCTGAACCTACAAATAGTTATCAGAAAAATTGGCAACAATTGCTTTGAAGGAAATGATCACTCTGATGATTTGCTCGCATTTAAATAGATAGATAGAAGTTTATTTTTATTAATTATACAATTTATAGAAATAATAAATTAGAGCAAATATATTACATTTAAAATGAACTGGCAGCATTGCCATATTAAGTCGCTTGCCGGAAAAAGATCAATATTATTCATCTAATATAAATTGCCCACATTGAATGAGCACCAATAACGAAGCTCGTGAGATTTCTCCAATTTGGATCTTCACTGCCATTCAGAATTTGCACAATTTCAGATTGGACTAGAAAGTCTATTTCAAAAGCGTGGCGATACAATTTTAATATGGGACATCTTCCTAGTAAATCCTCGATCATTGGACCTTCCCCTTCCACTAGAAACCGGTCCCAGTTCGCTGGCAACAGCGGTGCAGTCAACATCGCTCCGCGCGTGAAAGCTGCTTTAAAAGTGTGTTAGGATTTTGCAGTGGCGAAAATGGAGCGATCGTTGGAGCAACGTTACTCGATCAAATTTTGCGTAAAGCTAAACAGTTTGTACCTCCAGGAAGCACTGTAAATGCGGCATTTTACAAAGAAGTGCTCCTTCGGCTGAAAAACCGCGTCGCCCGGGTTCGGCCCGACCTCGTCAACAATTGGACCCTTCATCACGACAATGCGCCTGCGCACATCGCCTTCCTCTGCACCTCTGCATTGGCCAAGATGGGGGTTCAAAAGGTTTAATAAAACTGCTTAAAAAAAATAAGGCTCATTACTTTTCAATCAAACCCTGTATGTATATATTTCAAGTGCAGTGAGAGAGTATAAATATACCATTTATCTAATCCAGTGTCAAGATGAATAGCGTAAGAGGATGCGCATTGAGGAAATTTGAAAATTTTCTTTATGAAATGCAAATGTAATTTATCCACATTTTCAAATAAGTCATTCCCCACACCTCAGCAAGATAACTTTGAATGGCTCGTCAAACAGCCTGGAACATCTTCAACTTAGCGCTTTGGTCTATTTTCTTTTTCCCAAAAAACTAATCCATAAGCTATTTATACTTGCTTTTATTTTTGAAATGCTTTAAAGGGCATTTTTGCGTAAATGACACCCCTAAGTGGCAGTACTCATTTACGATTATTATTTCTTTTCCCATGTACTGCTATTTTTCTTTTTTTCCTCACTTCCCCCCTTGTCTGCAAACCATTACCGCCGATTTTGTAATATTCAGCTCCATACTCCATTTTTTGCAATGCCTTCTAAGTATATATCGTCCGAAATAAGCACTATATCCTCCGCATAAAGTAAAAGTCTTGCACTGTAATTATCATTTAAATAGCTAAACCTGCTAATTTCTCGTGTTTCTAAGTTTAAATATTAAGTGTTACTTCAGATGATCGTTACTACTCAGGAACCCAGACATTTTGAAGATCGACTTATATTTTCAAAATCTTGCCGTTCTCTAAACTTAGTCCCGATGAAACGCAGTTGCTTTGTGACCGAACGTCAATATTTTGTATTTTTTGTCCGCCTTTGGAATAATTTACTCCTAAAAATTAAATTTATAAAAGAGGACTTGCGCTTCCGACATGATTGGCTTCGTTAGTTTCCCGAATATTATTGAATATGCGCAAATAATTTCACATTCCTCACTTCCACCTTTAATACCTTCTTACCTTACATCTACAACTTTAACTTTTTTACTACTACTAACTGTAATTTTAATTTTGATTTTTTGTTAATTTTTTATAATCTACGATTTATATATGTAAGCTATTCTTAAGGTCAATTATTGCAAAAACAAACCTATCCTGTAACTTAAATAAAATCAAATTCAAAAAAATAGATAAAAAATGTATATCAATGCATAAATGGATAAATAATCTGGATAAATTCTGGAACTTTTTGAGCTGCATATGTATAAATATATCAGCTGTTTGCAGCCAAACACTGTTTAGTAATTTGTTGTTGTTGTAGTTGATATTTTGTGTGCCAGTTTTTCAACAAGCAGTCACTGCCTGGTGCGCTATGGCCATCAGCGATACTCTGCTTTATTGTCCCGCGCTGAACGCCTCGCAACGAGGCTTACCTACAGAATACAGTTTGGTGTTTCTTGGGTGGTTACGGAGTTAATAGTTTGGATATTTTTTGTGCGGTTGCTCACAATGCTGGTCGACAGTCGTTGGGGGCGGGGTTAAGCCAATGGGTTTTCCATTTAGAAATGTGTTAATGCAGTTACTTAAACATATTTCCATGTGCGTATGCGTATGAATTCCACTTATACACAGCGTGATAGGGCAATTTATTTGGAACCTACGTGCGAATGAGTATCTGTCGTTGATTCTGATGGCAGATTCACTCTTTAAAAATGCCAAACTTGGTGCTGCGTCGCAACAAGTCCTGCATATTTTGATAATCCGTAGTAATGGTGTGTGCGCACATGGGTGTATGTGTGTGTGTCTAGAAAATGTAATTTGAAGACAACTTTTGCATATTTTCGATTAATTTATTTAAATAATTTCCTTAATTTACTTTATGTTTACAGTTATGTAAGCGCAAGTGATCGTCTCAGTTCAAAGGCAAACGCGACAATTTCAATAAATTAACATTAAACTTACACTACAGTGACTTTAACAACTTTATGGTGAATTTCCCCCGCCCACTCATTTTCGATTCCAATTTTCCACAATAATTCACCAGCAGATTTTCAAAGGTCTTAAACTCATTCATGCGGCGCACAAAAAGTCCACAACAACACACCCAGTCAAAGCAAGCATCCTTCAGTCGGGTTTTGATAGTCTCAATTTCATTTCGAATGCATACAACAACAACTGAAATAGCAACAACAACAACATTAAGCAATTTGGCGTTATTGCTTGCACAAAAAGATAAAATATGCTCAAATAAATATAAACAAATTAAGGCGCAATTTAGATATGCCTGCACTTCAAAGAAACTGCCAACACACCAACAACACCGACAACATAAATAACACATCAACACATGCACAACTGCACAACTGCTGCAGCTATACCCACCTACATATGTGTGTGTGTATGTGCATAAATGCATCCTTCTTCGGCCGCCTCTTGCCGAAATCGGCTTGTGTAGCAAGTGTGGCAAGTGTTCAAGAAAAAGACACCCGTTCGCAGGCTACAACAAGCGTTCAATTCAAACAGCTGTCGCTGCTCGCCCCTAGTCCTCTCCTATCCTCAGCATTTGGCCCACTCTACGCAACTAATAAACTTCCAAATGCAAATACTCGAATTGCGGATGTGTGCAACAAAAACGGAAAACATATTTTCTGCAATCATTATGCACAATCCGAGCAGACAACGGAGCGCACACAAACGTTCAGATACGTACACGTGCATTGGGGCGTGTACATAAAAAGGCAAAATTCACACCTTGAGCATTTGCAATCGTTCCCAAAGGATATGAAACTACAACTGCCGCTTTGCCCACTCGCCCGTCTAGCGCTCGCTCTCCTCGTCTCAACTGTTTCTCGTCGTTGCCTTGCTTTTTTAGGCAACCGTATGTAACCCTTGCCAACAGAGTGTAAGCAGATATGCAAATTTAATGAACAATAACAAAAGCAACAACAATGTCTTCGATTCACTGGAAATTCGAATATAAATACTTATGGGCTCGCCCACATAGATGCTACATTGCGCATATGTGTGTGTATGTGTGTAAACGTTTTGGCAAAAAATAGCATTGGCAATTGCCAAAGGAATATCCAATCACAAGTTTAGGTTTAAATAAAATTCTCAAATAGCAAAACACCCTCCCCCAAGGCACTTGTAGCATATCATGTCGTTGGCTTGGCTTCACGAAGGAGGCTTTCACTAATTGTTGTGCTAATAAATGCAGTGCAATGTAATTTCATGTTTTTTCCTATGTGTGCAATGTGTGTGTGAGACTAAGTCTTCTTCTTCCTTACGTGCTTATTTACATATGTATGTATGTATAAAATAATTATTTTTCATTTGACTACACAATGGGAATTTTAAATTATTTTTATTTATTCATAAACTGAGCTGTCGGGGCCACAAAGTGTGCATTTTACTTTCCGCAATTCGTCGGTAGTTGGTGCCTGGTGGCTGGTGCGGGGGCGAGTAGTGGAAGCTGTAATCGAGTCCATGACTAAGCCTTCATTAGTGGCAACAGGATTTTCCTTATCACTATGCCACTGAAATTTATTCATTGTAAATTTTGTGCCAACTTGCACAAAGTGCCGCCCTCCCCCCGCTTGCTGCATCTGCAGCCGGCTCACAACGCTTGCCAGCTGCCGTTTGTATGCAAACATAAACATTGCTTTGGCTCACACACACACATATAAATATTCGTGGTGCGAAAAGTCAAAGTTCGGAGCAATTTGCTGAAAACAAATTGTAGAGAATCAACAACTGCCAACTTAACAGGGTGCCTTTTAGGCGAACGGATGAACAACGTAGGCATAAAGTAAGGGATGTTTTAAGGAAATAGTTATGCGACATTTATTTTAAAAGTGGGACAAATCGATCTTACTTCCTTAGAAGAAAAATTAGCCAAAACGTTTAAAAAAAAACACTTTTCTACCATACGGCAAAATGAGTTCAAATCCTTGGAAGAAAATTTGGATAAAACGTTTGTAAAAAATTTTACGTTCCAAAGGGTGGTTAAGTTTCAAGGGCCGGTGTTGATTTTGAATCAAATACAATTTTTTTAGGATGATAATACTGGTATGGCTCAATTACGTATAAAATATAATATTAGCCAAATGGCCGACGCGGCTTCGGCGACACACCTCCATGCGATGGTCTAAATTTTCGATGACGCTGAGGCATAATTGAGGTTCTAAGCCGTTAATGTTAATTATCTCATCCTTTAGCTCTTGAATTGCTGCTGGCTTATCAACGTACACCTTTTCTTTCAAAAAACTCCAAAGAAAGAAGTCCAACGGTGTCAAATCACATGATCTTGGCGGCCAATTGACGCGACGTGAGATTATTCGGCCACCAAATTTTTCGCACAAAAGAGCTATTGTTTCGTTAGCTGTGTGACAAGAGGCACCGTGCTGTTGAAACCACATATCGTCCATATCCATATCTTCCAATTCGGGCCATAAAAAGTTCGTTATCATCTCACGATAGCGAACACTATTCACAGTAGCTGCCTGACCGACCTCATTTTGGAAAAAATACGGCCCATAAACCGCACCAAACAGTCACTCTTTGTGGATGCATTGGTTTTTCGGCAATCATTCTTGGATTATCATTCGCCCAAATGCGGCAATTCTGTTTATTGACCAATCCATTTAGGTGCAAATGGGCCTCATCACTCAAGATGATTTTCTTCGAAAATTGGTCATTCACTGTTGCCATTTCCTGCCACCATTCTGACCATTGACGACGCTTGAAAAATCACGAAGTGCGCGATATGCATTTTGATTTGAACGCCCGTTTTCATAATAAGCCTAAATAACTTTAACGAATTGCTCGATTGTGTATATATATTTCCATGGTTCAAATTGAGTTAGTCTTAAATTGAAAAATGTCAAATGAAATGCAGAAAAAAACTTGACGGTTGGGCACCCTTACAACTCCTTTTACAATAACACTACCCCATAGAATTGACGGTGATCCGCCTTTTCCTGCTATTTACTAAAAATGGCCTTTTCCAAATTACTTTTTTGTGCAAACTTTAACAAGGCGAAATTAGTCATCCATTGTGTTTTTGAAAAAACTGTCTAATAAATAAAAGAAAATATTTTGAGTGAAGGAGATCTTTACTTTGACCTTTGCGCACTCCATTCCTTGTATCTTTTAATACAGACTGTAGCCACCCTAAGAGTGATTGTTGAGCAGTCGGTGGAGTGGCGCTCTCCTCTATATCTTTGCTTCATCGATTTCGAGAAGGTGTTCGACAATTCAAAGCAACATGCAATTTAAATTTCTCTCAGATTGAAAGGAGTGCCCGAGAAAACAAGAAATAATAATCAGTCTTGTTAAAGGCTTGTCCATGGGCACTTGCTGCCGTGTTAATCGTGAAAATGTTCTAAGTACCAGTATTGAAGTACAAACCGGGATCAGACAGGGTTGTGTGCGGAGAATAGAGGCACAGACATCTAGAAGACTTGGCCAATTCGAATGATATGCCTAATGACGCAAAAATACTCGCATATATCTTCAAAGTTGCTGTGCTTTTGCAGCTCAAACAGGGCTAAAAATCAATATTGCCAACACAGAATGCAAGCTGATCGCCGACACCCCCTTAAAAGTAGTAAGTGAATTCTGCTATCTCGGCAGCATAATCACAAAGAAAGCGGATCAGCAGCAGATATTCGCAATCGTATATCAAAGGACATTCTGCGTTTGCTATGCTGGTTAAAGTCTGGAGATCAGCGCACATTTCCAGACGTGCGAAGTTGCGGATTTTCGACGCCAACGTAAAATCGGTGGTCCCATATGATTGAGTGACGTGGAACCTGAGCACGTGCGACTTGCCAACGGTGCAAGTCTTTTTTAATCGCTTTCTATGCAAAATCATGCCGATATTCTGACCTAAACCCGTAAGTAGCGTTGGAGCGTTGGCCTTTGGGCTATTACTAGACAAATACGTCGCAGACGCGGGCGACCAGCCAACACCTGGAGGCGACAGCTGGATGCAGAAGCGCAGAAAACAGTCTTCACGAATAGAATAATCTAGCTTCGAATAATCAAATAATAATCTATTTGTTGAGCCCCAATGTTCAATTTATTACGTTTGCTTAAAATGCACTGGACCTCAGTCAGATTATATTGATCAAAAATTCAATAAAATGGTAGTTCTCAAAATTCAAACTGTTTCCCTATTGAAATATCTGGTTATTATTAGTTCAATGTTGAGTTATTCTTCACTTTCAGATTTTCCATAAGAATTCCATGCATGGGCGCTTTGAAATATTTATGACCCACTGAAGGTATTAGTTATTCTAAGGGAAATGGGCATACATCACTTATAAAATTAGTCGTTATAAAATGATTGAAATTATATGTATAGATATTTTCAAATAATAACCTCGAATTTCTCATATAAGTTCATATATTAGTTGACAGCCCCAATAAACTACCAACAACATGCGCACACACACACAAACAAGTCTGCTCACGTTAAAGCTATAATACACCCCAAAAAACTGGTCGGAAAAAAAGTACTACGACAGTTTTCAAAGTAGTGAACAAAAGGTTTGAATAAAATGTTAATGAAAAATTAAAAAATGAATAGCTTTAAAATCAAGTCACATTGACTTATATAATTGATTAGCCACACTAAACAAAAAAGTTAAGTTAACTACCTACTATTTACTTTATTTTTATTCCCATTCATATGAAAATTATTTCGTATTTATTTGTATGCAAATTCTTATACGATTTGGTATTCTACAGTTTGCGGGAATACCTCAAAAAAAAATGTGGGATCCGCGACACAAATTTCCGAAAATATTTCCGTCAAGTGCGGAGAAACCACAACAGGGCGGTTTCTTTCTTGCTTCATAGATCTCCGCCCCGATTGACTAATCCAATACTTTTCCAGTGAACGGGAGACAATAATTGTGTTAATTGGAACAAAATGTAGACCAAGAATATGCTTGGGAAATTGAATGTAAATATACATTTTAGGCTAAAGCAGTCTAATAAATATCAGCTTAATACAGCCATTTAAAAAAATATGTTGATGCCATTCTGATTCTACACCCTGTATATTCACTGTTGCTAGCCTTGCCATGGCGTCTTCTGATTACCATATTAATTACATATCGACCACATATGGGTTTGTCTGTCCACACTATATATGCACACATTATGACACAAAGTTCAATACATTCACATGCATATTCGCTTAAATATGTAAATATTTTATGTCAACCGCTGCACAAGTATGTGACTTTATGTTTCCCTATCAAAAAGCAGAGGTAGAAACACCAGAGGCATCTGCCTCGAATTATGCAAATTTTCAAACTGCCAACACTCACAAATGCCAAAATGCCAAATGCCATTGCAGATTGGCTGCGCTTACATAAGCGGTCGGTAGAAGCTTGCCAGCATTCTATAGGCTATACATTACAATACAATGATTACCAACACATTTGCACATTTACGTATACCAGTTCAGATTTAACGGAGCGACGTTTGTCATGAAGCAAATATTGCAGTTTGCTTCGACTGCCAAATGAAGGCGTTGGCAAAAGGTGATCTGCACAATGGCGAATCATCAGTGCGACTGATAATTACCGCTATTTGATGTAATTGAGCCATTAACTGGCTCCATAACAATGACAAACGAAGCCAAATGCATATCCTTAACCACATTAAGCTCACCAAAAATCCCGGCATTCGAAAATCAGCCAAACTGCAACAGTGTTGGTCTTAAACTCCTTTCTTGCACTTTTTTTCCTGAAAGTTATGTACTTGACTTTCGGTTTTTGACCCTGAGGAGTACCTAAAGTCCATCCGCTCGACTTCTATATGTTTCTGTGTGTTAAAAAAAGTACACATCGGGGTTTTTTGAGAGCTTGAGAAGTTAAAATGATAACACAAAATAGAAACATTGTTGGAATGAATTTCTTTTATTATTTATATCTGGCAGATCCTTTCGCGGTATTTAGCTTTTGAAAACTTCGAGTTACACGGTCCATTCAATCAGACCAATATTTGACTACCTTTTCCAATAAATCTGCCCTTATAGCGTCAATGGTGGCTTCAATATTGCAATACATTAATTGTCAAGTTGCGGCGTCTTTGTCGGAGCCAAATGTCGTAGATGTTGAGCTGATTAATTTTTGGAAGAAAAATTCAGTCAGCATGGCTCAATAGCGCACACCATTCACCGTGACATCAGCTCTTTCCACATTTTGAAATAAAAAACGACTGAAGATGCCGCCAACGTGTAAGCCGCACGTAAAATGGCGAAGTGATCTATGAATTTCGCGAATAAATGTATTTTTTTTTATTAACAATTGTAAAGCATTTTTTGTTGTTACACGATTCATCATGACTTGACAAACTTTACTGAACAGAAATGTCGACACAGTTTGGCTTTCGCTGCCATGAAACCATAGTTAAATGTAGATATTTCTCTCTTCGCTAAAAAACACCCGATGTTCTCTCCGTTAGCATTAAAAGACAGCACGAAACCTCAGCAACAGAAATCCTAGTATTTTTATCAACGTACTTTTACCCAAAAAAAAACCATCAACGACAGGATAATTATAAAGCAATTTGAATCTTTCACATACTCCCAGACTGTCAACATCCCAGCAACAACTGAATAGCCGCCGAAGCAATGCAGTTAATGGGCAATTGCCTAAATTGTCGGTGTGTCGGTACATCTGCTGTGCCTGTGCTGTAGGAAATGCGTAGGTATCTCAATCACTACTCCCCTCAAGCACTAATGGCTTAAGGGGTACTTGGCTGAAATGCTTTCAAGTATCAGCGAACAATTAAACAGCAAATAATGCACATCCCCAACAAGTGGCGGGACGAATTTGTAGAGAGAACAAAACGGTTCGAATTTTAAATTTTTAATCATTTAATTGCCAATGGCGGTATTCAGAGCCTATACATTATTGTGGCAGTGCGTGATATCGGCCGTGATGGCGTTTGGGATTATTCTGCTGCATAATCAATCAGTTGAGCACAGGTACTAAATTCGAGAGATGAGATCTTTGAACCGGAAAAAAATCTATGAGAACGAAACCGTGATCTTATTCGAGCCACTACTTCTGTCATGGTCGGTGAATCTTCAACCGGCCAAGTAATGTAAGTTATTTACTTTTCTTTATTTTTTTGCGATTGCACTTGAATTTGTAAATTTAATAATTTGATTCAAATACAATTTATCATAAAAATTTTCATTTACTGAATTCAAAGTATGTTACATCATCTTCCAACAATATTTGACATCTTGGTGGTAAAAGATTAAAAATAACTTTGCTAGTAACTTTCCGCTGTCGTTATATTATCGGAATGTGGGGCAAGAAAAGGCTGCCGTTGTGCTGATACAATTTTGACAAAAGCTCAACTCATATCGTCATAAAAACGCTGTAAATAATATCCCTCACACAATATTCTGAGTAGAGTAATAATCTTTTTTAATGATAAATCTGAGTTTTTGCAATTTTCGAAATTTCGCTTATATGCAAACGATTTAAAAGTATTTAAAGTCTTTCCAGCTCGTTTAAGCTCCAGTGGAACTCAATAACAATAAGGCTCGGTGTTATAAAAATCGCCTTTGCCAAAATTTTAGCAAAGGTTTTCAGATTTCATTTTCTAAGTCTACACAGTTATTTCATCATAAGAATAAAAAACTAAGACAAATATAAATAAATAAAATATAAATAAATAAATAAATAAAATTATATCTAAGTTACATATCGGGTTTTCAGTATCGGTTACCAATTAAAAAAAAAATATTATTATTGGCATGTTCAGAAAACAACAAAATTTTCCTAAAATTAAAAAAATAAGATGAAGATATGATTGATGTATTATGTATCAGTTTCTGAACTTAAATCGTCAGAGGAGGAACTTGTAATTGATGCAAAGAGTTCCATACTATTATCTGATTTTTTCATTTTCATCAATGTATTGCTTTATAAAATATTTACATCGGAACCCACTGATGATTTGTTTCTTTGTTTTAAGTTTTTGCGAGTTGCCACTAATGGGTCCGACGATAAAAGCAACTGAGTCGTTAAATCTTTCTTAGTATGTACTCTTCCAGTGTTCCAAATATGAGAAAGCCGATATCTTCCAAAGCTTTTGTGTGATTTTTCTAAGGCTTCTTCAGATAATAAACCTGCCAAAAAACTTTAAAACCGATAGTTAGGCAAATAAATAAATAGCTCAGAAAATATTACCTATTGTTAAATCAAAAAACTTAATTACATCGTATCAGAGTATTAAAGCTTTACGCGCAGAACTCGGTATGTTGTACCAACTATAATTTCTGAGGTGCAAGTCCCTTGTTTCGGTTACTAAATTACCGAACTCATAGGATTTATTTCTTTACATAAGCGAGGAGCAGAAACGTCAATATTTGCATAAAAAACCTAAATATATTTATTTAAACGCGTGCCAAATTTCATCAAAACTCGCTCAAACGTTACGGAGTGAAAAGAGATGGTACCGCTAAACGGAGTCCTAAATTCCAGAAATAAAACTCTGTTGCACAGCTTTGGTTAAGTTCTTTAATTCGACACCTCATCTTTGAAAATCGAACAATCAATGCAAGTCTGATGACATTCACAAATAATGCTTAAGGGTAAAAATGTATTTTTAGCAAATTTTTTACCACTACTTTTATATGCCACACCACTTTGGTGTACACAAATTACTTGTGATTTTAGGGGATGTATAAGCCTTAGGGTCTATTCTACCACAAAATAGGTTAGAAACTTTTCCTAACTGAAGCTTTCGCTTTCAAATGATGCCAAAAAGTCCAAGTTCTAAGACTTTCAATTTTTGTATTTTTATCAACGTTCGGAGCATCGTGCGCCAATTTAAACCATTCAAGTTAATTAACAGGCATATAGAATTATAAGAATATCAGAGATGTTGAAGGATAAAGCGAACAAAAGTCTATTGAACACTCTCAAGCCGTTTAAAATTTTAAAGTGTAAGGACCTGTAAATTCAGTGCTAAGAAGACAAATGAAGGCAAGTGAGACATAGGACTTTGCTATAGCGTAGTTAAAATAAATATGGAAAAGAAATTCAACAGCGCTTCGCATTTAGTTCCATACGCAAAGCTCGTCGGCTATTGTGCGTTGCCTACGCTTATCTCATAAAATATTTTACTTAAGTTGTGGGAAAGCCACAGTTTGTCATTTCTTATATCATCTTCAGTCAAACCCACTCATTTATTCACTTTCGCACCATAAAAAACGAGCGAGCCTAAATTGTTGAATATATGCCTTGATAAATATTCATATATACTCGTATGTGTGTATGTGTATATGGACTGCAATATGTACACGTATAAACGATGCCATTGACGCCGGATTTTTAATAAGTGTACTAAATAACAAAGGAATTAAAATTCTTGGTGACTCATTCGAGCAAAAACGTCTAAAAACAGACAGAATATTTCCACGCGCTGTAGTTCTGTTTGTTTTTTGAAAAATTCTCGCTATGTTTTGATTTATTCAAAGAATGATTTATTTTTGAACGCGGTAAAAGGAGAATAAACTAACGCAATAAAAAAATAAATATACAAATAAATAACTTTCCAATCGCTTAGAAAAGGTGAGTGGATAGACAATTAGATTTGAAACGGTTGATGGATGGAGTTGAAAGAATGCTGAATGAGTCATCCATTTGTTTCTACGTATCACAATTGGACCAGTAAGTGCTCTATTCATATTCTGGCCGATTAAGGTCACAACTTATTCCTCATGTCAACACTCTTAGATAAAATAAGTGCACCAGATTAATTTATGAATTTAAAAGTCAATACCAAATCTATAATTTGCTTTTGAATCGGCTATAAAAAAAACTAATCAATATTTTTTCAAACTTTTTTTTTTATTTTGAAGATTGAACATTGTCATTTATGAATGAAAAATAATATCGTTCAAATGACTGCCCCGACTGGCTTTACAGTAGGCCATTCGATCAACCCAATTTTTAAGCACATTTTCGATTTTTTGGGCTCCAATTTCATGAATGGCAACTTCGATTTCGTGTTTTAAAGTATCAATCTTCTCTGGATGGTTCGCATAGCATTTGTCCTTAACGGCTCCCCACAAAAAATAGTCCAACGGGCTTAAATCACAGCTCCGAGGCGGCCAATTGATATCGGGAGTTCGGCTGATTATTCGGTTTTCAAAAACGGCAGCCAAAAGTTCGAGTGTAACTTTGGCAGTGTGACAAGTTACACCGTCCTCTTGAAACCAAATGTCGTCCATGTCATCCTCTTAAATTTTTGGAAACAAAAACTCGTTGAGCATGTCACGGTCATTTTCGAAAAAAAATGGCCCGATGATGCCGCCAGACAAAAAACCGCACCAAACAGTGACTTGTTGTTGATGCATTTGCTTCTCTACAGTAACGTGTGGATTTTCTGAGCTCAAATCCGGCAATTTTGCTTATTGGCGTAGCCACCAATGTGAAAATCAGAAAAGAAGAAGAAGGCTCACCACTTTGGAAATAGGTTTTCAATATTTCCCAATTTTGTTCAAGCGTATAGCGTCCCATTTTGTAAATGTCAAACCTTTAATGGTTAATGGTTAATGGTTGTAAAGGGTTAAGGAGTAGCCCTTTAGCACTGCGACCATATTGATCTATTGTGCACCCTATGCTGTCTATTGACTGTTAAGTATGCTTATGAATTGTACCAGCTCCTTCTGAGGGAGTGATTGAAGGTCTTCATCTGTAAGCATGAACTTGTTTAAAAACCTTTTCCTTCTATGCGTCAACCCCGGACATTCGATAATGAGATGTTCCATAGACTCCTCATCTTCGCAGCAGAATCTGCAGGTGCTGGTGTTAGTTATGCCTAATTTATGTAAGTGTTTGTTGCAGATGAAGTGACCCGTGAGGGCGCCTGTGAGAGTGCGAATGCTCTTTTTGTTTAACGTGAGGGCCATGTTGGCTCTTTTAGCGTTGGAACTTTTTGGAGTGTCTAAGACCCTCTACATTGTTCCAATGCTGATTTAATAGAGTTTTGGCCCAGTATTTTATTTTTTGTTTTAGGTTGTTTTTGTTGAATCCGAACATAGGACTAGGTCTGATGAAGTTTTCATCTGCCCTTTTTTGGCTTGAACGTCTGCCTTTTCGTTACCGTCATATCCCTCATGTCCCGGTACCCAAATTAATGAAACATTGTTTTTGGATGCCAGATTATTGAGTGCCTTGTGGCATTCTAAGAGGGTTTTTGAGTTGTATGTATAGCTATCTAAAGCTTTTAGGACTGATTGGCTGTCCGAGAGTATTTTAATCCTTACTCTCTTGTGGTTTCTGCGTTGCATGATGTTTACTGCTTCCATTATTGCGTATAGTTCCGCTTGGAAGATAGTGGTGTCCCTGGTGAGAGTGTATGATTTGTGGAGTCTGGGCCCCACTACACCTACTCCTACGCCGTAAGGTGTTTTTGATCCATCAGTGTACCATTTTTGTGAATCATCATTCATCCATTTCGGGTTTGTTTTCCACTCTATCCTCTCTGGAAAGGTAACTGAGTATCCTTTTGTGAAACAGAGGGTTGGGTCAATGTGGTCTGAAACTTGAGCCATGCTTATGGTGTTTTTGATTTTGTTTAGGATATTTAGGTGACCGGTGAGGTTGCCCAATTTGAAATTTACTTTCATGTGTAGCATGAGTGCTTGCGTAGCTGCTTCCTCTTGGATTGCTATATGAAGTGGTGGGAGATTAAGGAGTGCTTCCATGCCAGCTGTTGGGGTAGTTCTCATAGCCCCTGTGATGCATAGGCAAGCAAGCCTTTGTACTTTTCCCAGTTTGGTTATCGCTGTTTGTTGGATAGATTTGCTCCCCTATACTAGTGCCCCATACAGTATGATTGGTCTAACCATTTGGGTGTATATCCAGAGGGCCATACTAGGGCTGAGGCCCCAAGATCTCCCTAGTAGTTGTTTAGTTGCCCACAAAGATTTCGTGGCTTTCTTAGTTATATTATTTATATGTGATTCCCAAGTGAGTTTTTTATCTAAGGTTAAACCTAGATACTTGACCTCTTCCTTTAGTTCTATCACTGTTTCATTTATTTTCAATGTAGGAAACTCTAACTTTCTTTTCCTTGTGAAGGGGATTATTGAGGTTTTGTTAGGGTTGATCGACAGCCCCTCCTTTTTACACCATTCCCATGTTGCGTTCAAGGCATTTTGCATTAAGTCTGTTAGTGTCCTTTCATGGTTGCCTTTTATTATAACAGATATGTCATCTGCATAACCAATGGTTATAAATCCCTTATTGTTTAGGTGCTGCACCAAGCCATCAACTAGTAGGGACCATAGCAGTGGAGAAAGAACTCCTCCTTGCGGACATCCGTTTACTGTTGTGACATTAAGTTCAGCTTGGCCTAACGAGGCTTTAATAATCCTCTGATTAAGCATTTGGCTTATCCAGTGAGTTAATATTGGGTTTGCACCTCTTTTTTCGAGTGCTGTTTCCATGGATTTGTAATTTGCGTTGTCGAAGGCTCCCTCTATGTCCATAAAGGAACATAGGGCTATTTCTTTTTGATTTAGGGCCTTTTCTATATTGACAACGAGTGTGTGCAGTGCTGTGACTGTGGATTTCCCTTTTGGTAAGCAAATTGCAGCTTATGAAGGGGTTTTTTGAAGATTACTTCTTCTCTTAGATGGTATTCGAGTAGTTTTTCCATTGTCTTTAGCATGAACGACGATAGACTGATTGGTCTGTAAGATTTTGGAGAATCAGGGGGTTTGTTACCTCCCTTAGGAATAAATATTACCTTCACTTTCCTCCATATCTTTGGAATGTATTCCAATATTAGGCTAGCTCTGAAGATTTTCCCCATGATTCGGATCAGTTCCACAGTGCCTTTGGATAGAAGTGCTGGGAATATTCCATCCGGCCCTGGTGATTTAAAGGGTTTAAAGGAGTTAATTGCCCACTCTACCCTTTCGAAGTTTCTGATTTTATTGACAAATGAGACCGTAGATCTCCGTTGATGGTGAGTTACCATGTCTAGACTATTGTCGATTGATGGGTCATGACTTTTACAATCTGGGAAGTGAGTCTTTAGAAGAAGCTCTAGTGTTTCTACGAATGTGTTGGTAATAGTTCCGTTTGGACCTTTTAGTATGCCTATGGGACTTGAGTCACCTTTGGAAAGTGATTTTTGGATTCTAGCTGTTGCTGGAGTATCTTTTAGATCCTCGCAGAAGTTTTTCCAAGAGTTACGTTTGGATTTCCTTAGTTCTTTGTTATAGTTAGTTAGGGATTTCCTATATTCGTCCCATTTGTTTATTTTCTTTGCAGTGTTGAATAGTTTTCTCGTTGCTTTCCGAAGTTTGTCAAGTTCGTTGGGACCCTCTTCGTGGAGGATTTTATTTTTAGTGGACAACAGTCTTGATATGAGGCCATGATTGAGTTAGTCATTTCTGTTACTGCCTCTTCTAGTTCCTCTGTTGATGTTATTTTGCTTACGCTGTTATTAAGCTTAGCTGAAAGACATTCATTGTATCTTTTCCAGTTTGCTGTTTTTGGGCTTCTGTAAAATGTGGAGAACTTTACCACCCCATTTAGGTCAAAGAGTATGTGTTTGTGGTCAGACATTGAGTCCTCATCCGAGACTCTCCAGTTGCTGATCATATCCAAAGATTTGTTAGTAATTAGAGTTAAGTCGAGAACCTCTTGTCGTATTGCGTTTACAAAAGTGGGTTTATTGCCCCTGTTTACTATTGAACGCCAGCTCTTTTCTGATTTCGAAAAAAATAAGAACCGATGATGCCGCCAGCATCGCTGCACTGTGTTTATGTCTATTCCATCTCCTGTGATACTCGCCGTTGATAACGCGCAAGGATCCAAAAATCTTTCACAGGATCTTTCTCTCAAACACTCCAGAGGACGCCTCATTGAATGATGTCGTCGTCCAAGCTTCTGCGCCATACGTTAGGACGGGCATAATGAGAGCCTTGTAGAGTGTAAGTTTTGTTCGTCGAGACTTTACTTTACTACTCAAGTGCCTACTTAGTCCAAAGTAGCATTTGTTGGCAAGAGATTGGATTTCAAGACTGGCATTATAATCAATACCATCGGCATACGCCAAACCCTACTGCACAGATATATCGACACAGTTTACCATTCAATATCAATGGTTCTCATACAGCTAAAAAAACACACGATATTGCTTGCTCAAAAAGAAAATAAGACACTTCCGGTTCCACTTGGCGCGATACAGATTAATCATCTCATTGATTATTCAGTTAAGTCAAAACAATTCCAACACGCACATACAGCTACCACCCCCTACTTACTGAGAAGCGTTTCTCCACCACTAGCAATGCTCTTTGATCTGCTTGCCTGTGTGCGGAAGAAAGAAAGGGTCGCATAATAAACGTGAAGGAATGTACATTTTTGGAACACCACAGCACAAGGGCAATGGCGGCGTGAAAAGGCAATAAATCAGGCCAATAAAAAATGCGCGTAAACAAACTAAGTCAATGAATCTTATAAAGCAACAAAATTAAGAAATTAATTTTTTATAAAGCCAAAAGCATCAAAAATACGCACTCATTAAATATTTTATAGCATGTTGTTGGGCCGCTTCTTCTGCCGCTGAGCACAAATACATTAACGTGTGGGAGTCGTTGTTGATGCTGTCAGCAGCATATCAGCACATAGGTAAGTCCAGCAACAAAGGCAGACGCAGCTCGACATTGACGAGCTTTCATCGGTGGCGTGCAAATGGGAAGAAATCCCCTCACTAATTTAGTAGTCTTGCTGGCGTCGAAGTGCGGCACGGCACTAACTACACACACAAGGTTGGTGCTTTATAATGTATTCACACACCTACACACCTACATATCCTCAACACCAAGGTGATGAAGTGCTCGGGACCACGCCTTTGCCCTTTAGTTTGAAACAAATGGTGTTGCACGTATAAATATATTTAAATATCCAGAGCAAAGTAGCGGATCACCAAGAAGTGACGAACTTGGCTTAACACTTGACTGCCATGAACCTTCCGGCAATTTTTCAAATGCTTAAGTTCTTTACACACAGCTGAATGAGAGTGGTTTACATTTTCACATTTTATAGAGACAAAAATGGTACCCCTGATGAATTTCTCTACCGTTGGCAATTCCTTAAGAATCCTTTTTTCTATTATTCTCAATACGAGAGCTAAGATAGATAGCCATTAGCACCATTTTAATATTTATAACATTCATTCCACATACTTAAAAACTTTACGAATCAGCAGTTCCTCGCCCAACGCCATCAGTTCAAACTTAGCACTTTGACTTTTCTGCGGAAGATCGCCCTGTATACTTTTTCCTCTCCATAGGTACTTACACACTCGCCTATTCTGTAACTCACGGAGAATTTAAAAATGATCATTAGCGCATGACGGGCCAATGAATTGGGCGAACAGCTTCAGAAGCCATCTTCGTGTGCTCGCGTTTAAACGTCCGGAGAAAAGCGGAAAATCGTGAACAAAAATTCATTCGGGCAGTGAGACTTATACAGAAACGCGGGTGTTGCTGTTATTATTGTAGCAGAAAAAAGCCAAAGCGAAAGTCTAAAGAAAATCGACTGAAAGAAAAAAGAAACTCGCAACGTCATGGTCAGCAGGGGCTGATTGAACGTATCCAAAGCGTATTGTATCTGAAAGCAAAGCGAATAGTGCAACGTTTTTGAAAGTGAATTTTATATGTAAATAATTAATGGATAAAATATAAAATATAAACAAATTAAAATAAATATGAAATATGTATACAATTTCAAAGAAAAAGTGAAGGTTCAAACGCTCTAGAGTTGCGATTGCACGCATTTGATAACTATTTGACAGTTGATCACCAGTGAGGAGCAAAATGCTATCAAGTCATCGATGGTGGCAGAACCAAATCCCGGATGCGTTTAACAGTACTTTGACGGGTCAGTTCATAATTTCACCTGTCTGTTTTTCTGAGCGTCTATGTATGTATGTATGTATGTAGCACTGTGTGTACGAACTCATGAGATTTTGTGTTCATTTGGAATACGAGTATGTATGTACATATACTGGTATATGCATGGGCATCGGCTAGATGACGTCACGCCGAACACAGGCCATCAAGCGTTCGCACAAGCCCACACACGTCCATAGCCAAGTACTCCGCATGCACACGGACGCACGTGTGCTGTTTATTCTGGAAGCGAATTTTTGAGGAATTTTGTTTATATTCACACTACTCCAACAACTACAAAGTTACAGATCACAACAATAATCGAACTGAAGTAGTGGTGAAAAAAATGTGAATGTTCGAGCAGCGAAGCAGTGGGCGACGTTGGAATGATGCTCGAAATAGAAATTCATAGGTTTTAAAATTAACATTTGAGCTGACTCGTCACTTCAGGTGCCAGTAATTGAGAAAATTCCTCGATGTGGTTATCTGCTTGAAGAAACTAAAAAACTACCATCAATCAATTCTATCAGCCCAATATTCCAAAATGTATGAAAACAACAACAAAAAAAGTAAAAGTAGTTAATGAAATATCTCACTTGCAATTAGTTAACAATAATACAATACAGTACAACAACACCAATAAGAATAATAAGTAAAGTCCATAAATACTCAGCCGGCGGAAACCCTGGTGATGGCAGCGGACGATCTGTATGAAGCCTATTCCCCAGATGACAGTAATTTATTGCAGTCGTAAAACCTGTACAAAATTAAATTCGCTAACCGAAATATTTAATAAAAAATCATAGCGTTGTATTAAAGCGAAAACCCCCACACAAGAATGCGTCTGTTCGCAAGCAGAGTGCGGGTGATTGCGGCGTCCATTCAATGTAAAATTACAAAGCGCGAAAATCATTTTTTATCACTTACTCTCCTTTTCTCTCTTTCTCTCTCCTTCACTTTTCTTCGCTCGTGAGAACTTATTCCGAATGAGTTCCAACTGAGAGCGAGTGAAGGCATGAGCAGCTGGTGGTTGGTTGGTTGACGGTGCGTGCGTGCGTGTGTCGCTCCCCGCCCAAGTTGTTATTCCATGAACATATCCACTAAATAAACAAAGACACAAAAACTACAAAATTTACGCGATCTGTATTTTCCGGCGCAAATTGTTTACGCTAAATTAGTAATTATGCTTTTTTGCCAACATTATAAAAAATCCAAAAGTACACAAAAATAAGTGAGTGCAAAAGTACAAAGCCTTTTCTTCCTGTGTCCAAAGTGCTTACACAAACATACATACACATACGTGTTTATGTGAACATCTGTGCGACGAGTT
This sequence comes from Anastrepha fraterculus, assembly GCA_037575425.1. NCBI lineage: Eukaryota > Metazoa > Arthropoda > Insecta > Diptera > Tephritidae > Anastrepha > Anastrepha fraterculus. Next base: position 153,405 of record JAYXIM010045825.1, read on the forward strand.
AAGTGTTTACAGCTTTGCGCTGAGTTGTGATATTTGAATACCCATATACGACGAGTTCTTTAAATATTATGCTGCTGATCTCCCTGGTGACATGGCGTATGCGAAACCAAAAAATGTACTGAGGTTCGCTCTGTTTGTAAGTGACGGCTATTGTAAACGAGTGAGTGTGGGCGTGATTACCATGCAGTTGGTTTCGAGTTCGAAGCCCATTCCTAACATTAAGTATCTAGAGAAAGGTTTTTTAATCATTTTTTTTCTTTAACATGAAAAATGTCTAACGGAATCGACGAAACCAAAAATGGACGTAATTAGCTGCTGCAGTACCGGCACCATAAACACCATTCACAATTGCTGACTTAGATTGTTAACACCCTGCAACTCACACTGAAGGCAATAAACAGGAACCAGGAAAAGAGTTTTTCTAGTGTGAAATGTCACCTTCACAACGAGCATGAACTTTAAACTAATTTTATACTAGCCATGATTTTTCTCTCTTTAAAGCCATAAGATATACTTATTTATGAAGAGGAAGTGGGTTTGGAACTATGTGTGCTTGACGAAGACTTAGTATTTTTCGTAAAGGAATAGAAGATTCTGCAATAAATAAAATTTTCTTTAAAAAAAGCTCAATAATAGATATAATCATCTCCCTAACTAACGTCACAAAAAATCTCGGAATGCATCTTGATAGCAAACTCTCAGGGAAAACGCATATTTTCACCAAACGGAAGGCTCTATAACTCTAAAACTTAGAAACCCAAATCTAATCCCGCGGTAATTGGCACAAATTGCAGGATCGCCCTTCTTATGGATTGGGCAGAGCACACTTAAATTCCAATCGGCAGGCATGCTTTCATCCGACCATATTTTGCATAGGAGCTGATGCATGCACCTTACCAGCTCCTCGCCGCCATGTTTGAATAGCTCAGCCGGCAGTCCGTCGGCGCCCGCGGCTTTGTTGTTCTTTAGCCGCGTTATCGCTATTCTCACCTCGTCATGATCGGGTAGCGGAACGACAATTCCGTCGTCAACGATTGGGGTATCGGGATCTTCACTTTCTCGGTGAAATGCGCAGCTGTCACTGTTTAATAGGTTCGAGAAGTGTTCCCTCCATAATTTAAGATTGCTCTGTACGTCAGTCACCAGTTCGCCGTCTTTGTTCTTACAGGAAAACGCCCCGGTCTTGAAACCCTCTGTAAGCCGCCGAACTTTCTGGTAGAATTTTCGGGCGTTGTTCCTGTTGGCCAGCATCTCAAGCTCTTCGCACTCACGTATTTCGGCCTCTCGTTTCTTTTTTCGGATAATACGTCTCTCTTCCTTTTTCAGCTCTCTGTAGCGATCCCACATGGCTCGCGTTGCGCCCGATCGCAGCGTGGCGCTATAGGCGGCATCCTTTCTTTCTGCGGCAGCATGACATTCCTCGTCGTACCAATTGTTTTTTCGGGCTCGCCAGAAATCGATTTCTTCTTCGGCGGCAGTACGTAGAGAATGAGAAATGTTGCTCCATTGCTTATGCATGCCGGTTTGTTGGGCAGTACTCTCTGAGAGCAGGAGTGAGAGTCGAGTGGCGAATCTTCTGGCTGTCTGTTGTGATTGCAGCTTTTCGATGTCGAACATTCTTTGCGTAGGTAGATGCACGTTTTTTGCTGCACAGAGGCGTGTGCGCAGTTTCGCTGCAACAAGGTAGTTATCCGAGTCGATGTTGGGTCCTCGGATCGTACGTACATCTAATTCACTAGAAGCGTGTCTTCCATCTATCACAACATGATCGATCTGGTTTCGTGTTTTTCGATCAGGAGACAGCCAGGTGGCTTGGTGAATCTTCTTATGCTGGAATCTGGTGCTGCAGACTACTATGTTTCGGGCCCCGGCGAAGTCGATCAGCCTCTGTCGGATGGTTCGTTGTGCAGGCTGAATTTTCCGACTGTGGGACCAAACATTCCCTCCTTGCCCACCCTGGCGTTGAAGTCGCCAAGCACGATTTTTATGTCGTGGCGGGGGCAGCGCTCATAGGAACGTTCCAGGCGCTCATAGAAAGAATCTTTGGTCGCATCGTCCTTCTCTTCCGTCGGGGCGTGGGCGCAAATTAGCGATATGTTGAAAAAACGGGCTTTGATGCGGATTGTTGCGAGACGCTCGTCCACCGGAGTGAACGACAGTACTTGGCGACGAAGTCTCTCTCCCATAACAAATCCGACACCGAATTTGCGCTCCTTTACATGGCAGCTGTAGTAGACGTCGCAAGGTCCTATGGTTTTCTTTCCTTGCCCCGTCCATCGCATCTCTTGGATGGCAGTGATGTCAGCCTTTACTCTCACGAGGACATCAACCAGCCGGGCAGAGGCACCTTCCCCAATAAGGGACCGGACATTCCAGGTGCATGCCCTCAAATCATAATCCTTACTTTGTTTGCGGGGGTCGTCATCAGTGTAGGGAGGTCTCATCCGAGGCTTTTTTAAACTTTTCGTTGGGGGGGATTTTTAAGTGGCGGGTCCCAAACCCAACGCACAACCAGCTATCCTGGAATGATAAGCCTTCTCACGTTAGCTCACTCCCGAACGGATGTTCGAAAGCTACCCAGAGGATACGTGGGCTAATCCCGGCCGTTGTGAGCTGCTTGAACCATATGCAGAAGAATCGTCCTGGCCATTCCCAAGTGAATGGCGATCAGTAACTTTCCCCACTTGCGTGGACTTCTACACATGGAACCATCCTCCATCCAGAGATCTAAATTACTGCATCGAAATTCCCATGTTGAAAGTAAGCTATCTTGAAACCTATACGGACATATGGCATTCAACTTTGGGGCACAACAGCTAACTCCAACATCGAAATAATCAAAGATTCCAGTCGAAAACCCTCAGAATGATCTCAAACGCACCTTATTATATCACAAATGCACAAATTTATCGTGATCTCAAAGTTGGAGAACTAAGAAAATATGCCACATCGCACAATGCACGACTACAACCGCACTCAAACACCCCTTGTCAGAGGAATAATTGCCAATCCCGTAACCTTTACCAGACTCAGGAGAAAATCTACAAAAGACCTCATATGATAATACATTAGTGTAAATTATTTATCATAAAATTAGTAAATGGTTGCACCCCTGGGTGTATTCCATAAATGTTTTTTTCTCTTAAATGAATTGAGTAGCTTTAAGTAAAAGTATTGCTTAATGTTTCAAAAACAGATCGCAATAAAGAAATGAATTAAAAAAACAAAGGTGCGTGTGGCATAGTACACATAACAGAAGTGAAACTTTCAAGGCAGACAAAGAAAGAGGGAGAGACCCGAGAGAGAATGAGAGAGATAAAGAGTATATATCTAAATAAATTCACAACATTTGCAGAGAATACAAATAGACATATTTTACAAAAAACGGAGAAGGGTCGACCGGTGTAGGTAAACGCCGGACACAAACCGTGGCAACAACGAGCACCACTCCGAGCGTTTATCACCCGCACAAACGCAGCGATACCAAAACCGCAGCAACGACACAAATTACCGCAAGGCAAAGCCAATAAATCCAACGCCGGAATGGATAACACTTTATAGTACGCACAAGCCCTAGCCAGGAAGCGGATATAAGCGACTTTTTGGCGCACCAAAAACAAACCTCAAAAAAATTGGGACCAAAAAACGCCCCACACAGTAGGCACCAAGGAAATATAACGCCAACAAGTAGGCACCAAAAATATATTTCCTACAAGTTTGTACCATTAAACAAGCGCCAAAGCATTGTTATTTCTCACTAGAAATTAGCAACCACAAGGAAAAACTCAGGAAAAATAGCCTAAAGTGTATCTAAGATATATATAGCTCTCTCTCTCCTTTTCCTCTACGTTATATCTTTTTTCCCTCTCGCGTAACGAAAATGCCCAAAACGTTGCATGGCCTGGAAATTTTACTCTCTATTCTCGCTCGACCATCGACGCCTAAGAAGTTTCACTTCTAAAAAAAACAAAAAATTTCAATAATTTATATAATTACTTTTAATAAGTGAATTAAAGAAAACACGAATCATAAATGAATATTAAAACACTTCCATTTAAATTGATTTGCACAAAAATATCTTCAATGGAAAATAAGCTTAAAAATGTCATTCTGGAGCACACGCACACTACACCCACAAAAATAATAAGAAGATCAAAACTCAATTCAATTCAATCATCCACGCTTTTATAGCAAAGTACTCCAGTCCCTCGATATGCACGGTGCTCGAATTACACGATTTCACTTTTAGGCGGTTTTTACTACAAATTACAACAAAAAATTTGTTTTCCATCCTATTCCGATAATGTTACATTATGCCATTTATGAGTATCATATTGATGATACTTTTAAAAACTCGTTCAAAGCTTCCAAACGCACCCTTTTCCAAAACGTCAGTCGCAAATTCTAAAGTGGTGGCATTAAGAGTGAAGAAAAAAAAAGAAGATACTTCAAAGTCTTTTATTCTGAATGAATTCTAATAACAGGTGAAGTTAGTTTTAAATATCTTTTTTTATAGTGCTTCAAGTTTATTAGAGCCCTATAACTCAAGAAAAAATAAACCCAAGGAAAGGAAAACAATCAGTTCGGAAATAAATGAATTTTTGTTAGTGACTCGGATAGAAAGAAAAGCAGAATTCTAGCTTCACAAAGCAGCCAAAGAAGAAAAGTAAAGGCTGATTTTGATTTCTGGTTTTTACGTTATAGTTGTTATGACGGTTATTTATGTTTGAGTCAATTTTTTACTTTTTTATTTGAAAGGAATATTGTAACAGTTTTCAATAGAATTACATAAATGCAAAATGTATTCAGCAAAGTGTGATTGAGTTTGGCAGTGCTCTCTTAGGAACCTTACTATGTGTAATGCATATAGATATGTACACTTCTTCTTCTTCTTAATTGGCGCGATAACCGCTTACGCGATTTTGGCCGAGTTTAACAAAGCGCGCCAGTCGTTTCTTTCTCGTGCTAACCGGCGCCAGTTGGACACACCAAGTGAAGCCAAGTCCTTCTCCACCTGATCTTTCCAATGCAAAGGAGGCTTTCCTCTTCCTCTACTACCACCAGCTGGTACCGCATCGAATACTTTCAGAGCCATTGCTGATTAGGCCAGCCAACTTAGCTCATATTCCATTTAGTGTGTTCGAATTTTTTGTGAGCTTTAATTTAATTGAAAAACAAATTCAATAAAATTCATCCCAAGGCTCTGTGAGAAAATATTTAGACCGCTGCGGGGCGTAAAATTTCAATAAAAGTTTCAACAAACACATTAATTCGAGGCATTCGACTACTCTCTCTGTACTCTTTATTTAATGTTCCCTGCTTAAAATTAGACGCCGCAATTAAAAATTGAACATCTGCAGTAGAAAGGCCACAGTAAATAAATAAGCAAATATTTAACAAAAAATTAAAACATTTACATAAATTACAGGCCAGTAGAAGGCATGCGTTTTAATCGAAGGGGCAGGGTATTTAAATCACTGGAGTCAGCACCGAATGAAAAAACGCTACTTATATATAATATTTATTCATTCGTGCTTGAGTGTGAACTATCAAAATTTGCGTTGGCTAATAATAATTATAAGAAATGAAAAACCCTGGACAGACGTAATTGCTTTGTTTAGACAGATACTTCTGAATTTCTATTCCGTAGTAAATCTCACCAAATGCACCACGAATCTTCGGACTTTCATGTGCTTATGGTCTATCTACATACATAGAGTTTGTCAAGAAAATGTTTTGATATACTGAAATATTCGAGTCATTTGCACTTAAACTAAAACCATGGATTCTTATTGAATTTGGAGAGCCTTTAAATATTACTTCATCAGCTTGCATACGCGTAGGTACCAGTACTTCGTAATGGTAAACTTTTTGAATCCACCAAAGCAAGCAAAAACAAACAAAAATAAAACGAATGCTTTTCTCAACTGTGGAGAAAGTGTTTTTACACACATTTGTATCTATTTTCGGCATCGTTTGCTAAAATAATTTTATTTGCCGTTATCTCACTGAGTTGTTACACACGCCTTAGCTATCAATCTGTCACAATATGATCGCTAGAGTGATTTGTTGATCAAAATATCAAATTGTAAGTAAATTATGAAGAACGTAAAAATGTCTGGCAAACGGACATTGTTTGAGGTGACTCAATCGGTTTATTTTAATTATACAATAGGAAAAAGTGTGCGACAATTATCAGAAATGTTTTATTTAATCCGACAAACTATTTATGTCATAATAAATCGTGCAAAAAATTAAAATATGTTGGAACCAAAATCTGCAAGTGCAAAACTACACAAAATATATGACCGCGCCGAACGTATGTAGGTAAATATTTTATTGAGAAGTAGCCGTAAGCCCTCACATTTCAACGAAAAATCTTTCTAAGGAGATTACAAATGAGTCTGGGGTCGAATTTTCTGAAACAGGCAACGCACTTAGCTCAACCAAATAGCAGCTGGGACGATATGATATTCGGAGATGAGACTAAAATGGCGGTATTACACAGATGGGCCCAATAATGTATGGAAGCAGCCATTAAAAGTACTGGAAAAGCGGAATATTATATCGACAGTGAAATTTGCCAAACTTTCAGTCTTGGTGTGGAGATGCATATCCAGCAAGGGAATGGGTGATTTGGTGTTTATAGAAGATAAGATGGATGCACAATAATATTTCAATATTCTGCAATGTCATTTGACAAACAGTGCAACAAAATTTAGTTTCGTTGTTGACAACAAACGTCGATTTAAATTCTACCAGGAGCAACGATCGACAACTTAAAGCTCATATGACCAGAATGTGGCTTCTTTTTATTCCAGTAAAGTATTGGTTATACCAACCCAAAGTCTGGATCTTAATCCATTAAAAATTTTGGGGGCATATTTTAAGAAAAAAGTTGCAAACAACAATCAAAAGGTCGAACAGAGCTCAAAAATGTTATTTTAGAGGAATGGCGCAGGAAACCCAGGACTATAATGCTAAAAAATTGATTAATGTTTTGGGGAGCAGACTAAAAGGTTTTACGTCTACGCTACAAAATACTGATTCCCATTTAATTTTTTTAAACATACCTATAACGTGAATCAATGAAGTGAAATGTAAACGACCGCTATTAGAAAAACCGTTTTCTTCCGTTTGGTGTTTCACCGAGATTCGAACCTACGTTCTCTCTGAATTCCGAATGGTCGTCACGTACCAACCCATTCGGCTACGGCGACCGAGTTTAAGATTAGCTTCTTGTTACATATTCTTTGCCTTGACAGTTCTAAAAGTTCACTGTCAAAATGAATGAGCTCAGATTTAAGAATAAAATATCATTCCATAATTTCAATGTTTTTGCCACAAAACGAACACTTCTATACAACGAATCACTACGGCATTCAAGCCACGAAAATTCTTGGCCAAAACAACCTATTGACATCCATCGGAGTAGAGAAGGTAGTTTTCTGGAATATATTGAGCAACAAGCATAGAATAAGGGATTATTATTTTAGTACCTGCATAGTAACTCGAATTACCACAGTGGACAAGGAAATATGGTAGTTGTGTTGATGTTATTAGTTTTTTGACTAATCAGAAGAGGCGTGACAGGAATTCTGCATTAGGAACCAGCAACTCCAACTCTTTCAAAAATGTTACACACACTTATTAATATCAGTACCTACTAACAGCAGGCAAACTTTCCTTTAGTAAAGGGTATTTCAAAGTGACGCCTAGTTGTCAGTAGTGAATAACTTACAGACGGTACCTTTTTATGTCATCTTTGACATTTATCGAGTAGACAGATATACAATTTTACACGATAGAGCACCGCGTTAAAATTGTTGAAATGTATTATGGAAATGGTCGATCCTTAAGAGCAACATATCGCAAAGTTCGTAATTTTGTTGGTGGAAATAATCATCCGAATAAGTCCACAATTCAAAGGTAGGTGAAAAATTTCAAGAAACTGGTTCTGTCAAGGAGAGAAAAAAGTAGACCACTGCTAGACCAGACTGGGGTTTTTTGAAAATTAAAATCTATGTGAATAAGCGAACAATTATCCCAGAGCCAGAAACACAAAATTTGGATCGTGATTGTTGAACTCAATGCGATAATTTGTGAGCGAGCCCTGAAAAATTGTAATTCGTATGACAGCCTGTAGACGGTTTTATACAATATTTTATTGAGTGAGTTATGACCAGCACTGACCAGAGGCATCTGATGGTTTTAAAAGTCTTTCCTCAGCAGGCAATAGCAAACCTTGCTGTCATGAAAAAGCTTCTGATAAAGGTAGGAGCTGGTATTCGGAGGCGACTTTAAACTAAGGCCCCTCTATTATTAGAATAGCACCAAAATCTATGGCGAAAATTGGTGCAAAATCTTGTACTTTCCAGTGGTACATATTAATACTATCTGCTAAACATAGATATGTATATATATAACTTAATTCAAGAAATTAACTTCTTTTCTTTTGTATGGTTTCTTGCTGAGAATCATCTGAGGACTTTTCATTTGCTAAACGACTTTTTCTACCTTGAGAACCAAATGATGAACAAATTGTTTTATTTGCCATCCGGCCGAGTCAACAAGCCTCTCTCATTGACAGACAAATTGTCGATCATTCAACAAAAATTCTATTTTTGTCGTCTTGCTAAAAAATTAATTTCGTATTTCTGTGTATTTTTAATTGTCGTCTCTGTTGTATTTTTTTCTGTTTCTGCGCTTAGCAGCTTATTGATATATATTTCACTTAATTGTGTACAATCGGGCGGCCAAAACAAAAAACATATAAACATTTTCCCATTCACCATTCGCGAGTTTATGCTTATAGAACTTTTTTTAATAGGCTTTTTAAAATTCATGCCAAGTTCTGATTTTACGCAGTACTTACTATACTATCACTTTCCGATTATCAAGCTTTATTTGAATTATTAGTAAATTACCAATAGAATAATTTTTAATTTGTTTAACATTTCTTAGCAAAACTTGCGTTCATCATACGAGCTTGAATGCGGGGCTGCATATTAACCCTGACTCAATAATAAAAGGTTTGGTCAATATGCAGCTTCCTCGTTCCCTCTTGACAAATTTGCTCCCTTAGCAAGGCACTGGGTTGCTAACTCCAAAAAGTTTGAACAAAAGTGGAGGAAAAGTAAAATTTCTAGAAAAAACGTTTCGTTTTCAAAAGGGTGTGCTTATGAGGTAGAAATTACTCGGTATGTCCATGACCAAAACGATAAGGAATATATCCTGGCATACCGCTTAAATCATGGAGCATCTTTTTAGGACAATGCGCCTGGAAGATGGACATTTTGACAATCTGAGCCCGATGGCTATCAAATATAAGGTACAGATATACTTTTTAGATTGATTTAAAAATACATACTCGTAAATTACCAGCAAGAGTTCATTGCGCACTACGTAATTAATCACTGCCTCCGAAGTGGTCCGCCGTCTCATCCTCCTCTCCACATGCTGGGCAAAGTGCACTGTCTGAGATGCCCACCTTTCCCACGTGCTTTGCCCATAGAAAGTGGCCCGTCATCAGTCCAACCAACCTTCTACAGTCCCCTCTGCTTAGTGACAAGAGGAACTACGACAGTCGGTCGGACATGACAGGTAACATCAATTTTGTCCATCTGGAGCCTCTGTCAGCCTGCCAAGCTCGCTTGTGAGTTAGAGTAACCCGTTTGACTTTGATGGCTGCAGATGAGAGTGGCAGAACGGACTACCCTTGAATGGGTTAGGGGCTGTTTAAGGCCATGAGCGCGCTTGGCTGTCGCTGCAAACACATAAAGATCTTCCTCTCCATCTGTTTTCCACAACAAAATTCATCGCTTCTTGAACAGCATACTCGTACACCTCCGCTTGAAACACAGATGCATACATTCCAGGAGCAAAGTACAGTCCCGCTGTATTCCACGTAGACCCCAGAGCCGGAGCCGTGGTTGATCCTGCAGCCATCCGTGAAAATGCGAAAACAGTGTTTACCTGGCTCATTTTCTGAGTTTGGCCACAGTTGAGTCTCTGGCAGCACCACATTGTATCTTTTCTCAAGCACGACTCAGAATGGCATGGAGTCAAGGGACGTGACAAGGACCGTTGGATCGAAGTCCATGCCTACTCTGTTGTCCAGTGCCGTGCAGGAGCCGTACCAATTACCATGGTGTTTCAGCTTGCAGATGGCCTTCAAGGCCTCTCCTTGGATGAAAACACCAAGTGGTGGTAGACTAATCAGAGCATCTAATGCCGGGCCTGAAGTAGTCGGAAATGCTCCGGTGCAGCAGATGGCCACAGTGCGTTGTAGTTTCGATAAGGTTCTCCTGACTCCCATGAGAGAGAGTCTTCTCATCCAGACCACTGATGCATAGGTGATAATAGGTCTTATCATAGCCGTGTAGATCCATAGGACCTTGCTAGGAGAAAGACCCACGTTTTCCCAAAGATACCTTTGCACTGCCAGAAGGCTGTCAGTGCTTTGGATGTTTTTGTTTCAACGTGTGACTTCCAAAGAAGTTTACTATCAAGGATTACTCCAAAATATTTAATTTCCTTGGATAGCTGGATTGTGACTCCTTTTAGCTTAGGCAGAACGAGTCCATCAAGCTTCCTCCTTCTGGTGAAGAGGACAATACCAGTCTCGGTGGGGTTTGCCGATAGCCCATTCGCACGCTCAAAGTTTGTTTTTAGTCAACGTCAACTAAATTTATGATGAACCCGCTTTTTCTGTGAAGGAATTTACTAGGGTCATAATGCTTAGGTAACATAATAGCGCCATATTGGTGAAATTCACCATCAGTTTTGAATTTAACAATTAATTCAGAAAATATAATTCTGGGGTAAGGTTAAACCATTTTTTAGGGTCATACTTGACAATATCGGTTTGTGCCATTATTTATTTATAATTTAAGTAAAAAAGCACTTTTTACCACCATTTTTACCAAAAAGGTATTTTATTTTTCCACTTTCTCCGCCCTTCTTAAATGTGCCCCCTTTTGTAAGGGAATGTCGGAATTCGAATGTCTCAAGTGAGCAAACCTTTAATAATTGAATCATGCTTGTTCTTTAGTACTTTTACGTATGAGTAATAGAAATATTTATTTATTTATTTATTTTTACAAGAGTTACAATTATAAATAACTGTCACACATAAGTAGTAAGCGCTGGCTACCAGGGCCTTCGGCTTATGATAATATAAACTTAAGTATCTATATACTATACATACATACTAATATACTAACTTGTTTTTTTGGGTGAGGAACTATGGTGGAGAGGAAGGATAGTTTTTGGGGTGAGTGTTAGGAATAGCTGTTATGGATTATATTGATTGTTCAGAGCTTAATGATCTATATACTTAATCTAGTTTGTGAAATGAATTTACAAATTAAGGAAATACTATTAATATCTGTGTTTTTTAATAAATCAGTGGGCTTGCAGTTAGGAAACATCGCATTTCTACATTCCTCCCATTTTTGGCAGTAGTCAAGAGTATGTATGGTTGAGTAATCGATGGAGTTGCAGTGAGGACAGAGTGGTTTGGGCGAACCATTTAGCAAATGAGCGTGAGTAGATATTGAATGGCCAATCCTGAGTCGCGTGAATTTTTTTAAAGTTTGACAGGCTATATTAGAGGGATATAAAGGTTTCGCTCCGGTGGGATTGTATTTCTTATAAGGGTGCTGAAAGGTATTCCAATTACTTGCGTAAAATTTATGCAAATGCTCTTGTACCAGCTTTCGAATGTCTTTGTTAGTAATATCATCACTAAAATGTAATGGTTCATGTCCGGCTTCTTTAGCCCTGTTGTCAGCATACACATTTCCTGGTATCCTAGAATGGCCAGGAACCCACATGATTCTTATAGTGTTTTTATTGAGAAGTAATATGTTTCGAATGATTGTAACTAGTGGTGTTTCGTTTCTCTGGTTCTTAATAGCATCCAAAGTAGATTTGCTATCGCTGCAAATTATAAATTTTCTCCTTTTCTGGGAAGCGTATTTAACTGCTACAAGTAATGCAGCTGCTTCGGCTGTGAATACCGAGCAGTATATTGGCAATGAACCGACAGCAATGGTGACACCAAGATGATTTGTTACTGCAAACGTAGTATTCGTGTCCGTTTTGGATCCGTCTGTATAAATAGTCTCCCAATCACTCTCCAATTGAGCTAATGTTTGGTTGAAGTGCTGAAGATATACCTCTGAAGAAGTAGATTCCTTTGGTAAGTTAGCCAGATCTGTTAACAGCAACTCATCAGGATCAATGTTTGGAGGAAAGGCTGGAATTGGTATCAACCTCGGTTTTGAAATTATACTCAAATGCTGGTATAATTCAACGCAGCGTTGAATGGCGGAAGGCTTATTGTTTTTTCTTCCTGACGTAAGCAGAGCTGAGTTGACTTGTGACAAAAGAATTTCATTTCTACAGAGCAAAAGCTTTGGCAAGAGAATCGTTGTATTACGCATAGCTCTGAGGGTTATATCCGGTAATCCAGCTTCAGTGAGAACAACTTTCGTTGGGGACGTCGGAAAAGCACGAATACTTCTTCGGGCTGCAGCATGGTAGGGAGCATATAGTAGTTTTAGATTTACTTTTGAACAATTTCCATAAATACAAAGCCCAAAATCGATTTTTGATAGCAATAATGCCTTTGTGATATTTACAAGTACTTGTGGATGTATATGACAATGTTTTGATGACAAAAATTTAATTATATTTAGTCTAGCAAATAAACTTAGTCTAGTAGCTTTACAATGCTCTTTGTAAGTAAGTTTTTTATCGAATATTAAACCTAGTATTTTGAGTGAGTTGCAATGAGGAATTAGTGTATTTGAGAAGGTTAATGTAGGAAAGTGACAGACATGTTTTTTACACAAATGAAAGGTAGAACATTTGTTCGTTGAGATAATAGCTCCCGATGATTCGGACCATTTACATATATTACTTAGTATACTAGAGAAAATATTGTTAACTTCTGTAAGGTCTTTTATTTTTGAAAAAATCAAAACGTCATCTGCGTATGTGAAATGTTCTACAAGTGAGTTAGAGGTAATGATTGAACTGATTTCGTTAAATGCTATTATGAACAACGTCACCGAAAGCGGTGAGCCTTGGGGAATACCATTTGTTAGTTTATAAGTCTGCGATCTGTAGTTCCTCACGCTGACTGAGAGTTTCCGGTTGCTTAAGAAGGATTTAACGAAGTTAAATATTTTGGTGCCAACTTTCCAGCGTTTAAGTTGCCTGAGTACCACATGAATGCCAATCCTATCAAATGCTTTCTCAAAGTCTACCAGCCGGTGGTAACAAGGACTTGGCTTCACTTAGTGTGTCCAACTGGCGCCGGTTAGCACGAGAAATAAACGACTGGCGCGCTTGGTTAAACTCGGCCAAAATCGCGTAAGCACTTATCGCGCCAATAAGAAAGGAGAAGAGCCCAATGGCTTTCAAATATAAGTTACGGAAGTACTTTCTAGATTGATTTAAAAATACACACTCGTAAATTACCAACAAAAGTTCATTGCGAACTACGTAATTAATCACCGCCTCCGGAGGGCAAATGGTTTTTTATGAGGATCTTTTTCATTGCCATTGCCTATCGAGGGGTGGCCGCTATTTCAAGTCAGTTTGTCAAGTAGTTAGGAATGTAAGAATAAACGTGACTTGGGGGTCAAAACTCCGAACTTACGTGGGCGCGGCATTTATGTTTTTTTTTTTGTTTTGTCGGGACAGACTAGCAAGTGCAGACACAATTAAATTCATTGTACTGCCCTCGGGTTCCCTTTCGGAGGAGGTCGCTTCTTAACACATCAGTGCCAAAGACCTCAAGCCTGATTCGAGCGAAGGCGGGGCAGACGCACAGAAAGTGGTCCGCCATCTCATCCTCCTCTCCACATGCTGAGCAAAGTGCACTGTCTGATATGCCCACCTTTTCCACGTACTTTGCCCATAGAAAGTGGCCCGTCATCAGTCCAACCAGCCTCCTACATGGTCGGGCATGACAGGTAACATCAGTTTTGTCAGCCGGTTTTGTCGTGGTCGGTCCTGCAGCCATTCGTGAAAATACGTAAACAGTGTTTGCCGGGCTCATTTTCTGAGTTTGACCACAGTTGAGTCTCTGGCAGCACCACATTGTATCTCTTCTCAAGCACGACTGAGGATGGCATGGAGTCAAGGGGCATGGCAAGGACCGTTGGATCGAAGTCCATGCCTACTCTGTTGTCCAGTGCCGTACAGGGGCCGTACCAATTCCCATGGTGTTTCAGCCTGCAGATGGCCTTCAAGGCCTCTCCTTGGATGAAAACACCAAGTGGTGGTAGACTAATCCGAGCATCTAATGCTGGGCCTGAAGTAGTCGGGAAACCCCCGGTGCAGCAGATGGCCACAGTGCGTTGTAGTCTCGATAAGGTCCTCCTGACTCCTGAGAGGGAGTCTTCTCATCCAGACCAGACGTGATAATAGGTCTTGTCATAGCCGTGTTGATCCATAGGACCTTGCTAGGAGGAAGACCCCACGTTTCTCCAAAAACCCCCTTACACTGCCAGAAGGCTGTCAGTGCTTGGATGTCTTTCCAAAGAAATTTACTATCGAGGATTACTCCAAGATATTTAATTTCGTTGGATAGCTGGATTATGACTCCTTTTAGCTTAGGCAGAACGAGTCCATCAAGCTTCCTCCTTCTGGTGAAGAGGACAATACCAGTCTCGGTGGGATTTGCCGATAGCCCATTCGCACGCTCAAAGTTTGTTTTTAGTCAACGTCAACTAAATTTATGATGAACCCGCTTTTTCTGTGAAGGAACTTACTAGGGTCATAATGCTTAGGTAACATAATAGCGCCATATTGGTGAAATTCACCATCAGTTTTGAATTTAACAATTAATTCAGAAAATATAATTCTGGTGTAAGGTTAAACCATTTTTTAGGGTCATACTTGACGATATCAGTTTGTGCCATTATTTATTTATAATTTAAGTAAAAAAGCACTTTTTTGCCACCATTTTACCAAAAAGGTATTTTATTTTTCCACTTTCTCCGCCCTTCTTAAATGTGCCCCCTTTTGTAAGGGAATGTCGGAATTCGAATGTCTCAAGTGAGCAAACCTTTAATAATTGAATCATGCTTGTTCTTTAGTACTTTTACGTATGAGTAATAGAAATAAAAATTAATTATTTTCATATTTTTTCTTTTCAGATCTCTAAGAAATAAGATGTGGAGTTGAGAAGCAAATAACTCGACAAGAGCTAAATAATTCTGCATAAAATATAAACAAATGTAAATCAAAGATAAAACTGCAAAAAAATCTACTAACAAATTGTATTCGACAAACACAACAACAACGGCACGGAGATGATGTTCACACGTCCCCAAGTGCGCAAGCCGAAATCAAATGGCCACAGCAGCAATCAAAGGCCTCAAGCGCGCCCCTCCCATAGACCGCATCTCCTACAACAGCAATCACAGTATGGATGGGATGTAAAGTATTTTGCAACAATTCCACTATTAATAGCTGAAATTTATATATTTTCTTTCCTCCTCATACAGACACACTACTCGCATTCACCTCCTGGAGGAAATGGTCGTATTCGGGATAGAGATAGGGACAGAGACAGGGATAAAGACCGAGACAGAGATAGAGACAGAGACACAGATCGGGATCGCGACTATTGTAGTGATTACTATAGCGACCGCAGCAATTATGGCGGCCACAAGCCTCATTCCTACGAACTGCCTCGACAACACTCCAAAGACAAAGCCTTTGACCCACTGTACGAGCACGAGTTGGAGCGCGGTGGTGGCGATTACATAGATCGGCGAACGCGACCGCGCAGCATTACGAACCGTCGCGGCGCCATCAAACAAATCAAGTTAGTACCGGCGCCTAAGGCAACATAATTCACTTTCGTTGTAATAAAATTTCACTTTCCTTTTACTAGAACTCACGACTACAATGGCCATCGTTTTGTGGCGAAATTCTTTCGAAAGCCCACATTTTGTGCGTTCTGCAACCTATTCGTTTGGGGATTCGGCAAGAAGGGATACCAGTGTATTAGTAAGTTACTGAATTTGTGCACAAACCCCACCAAATTTTCTAACACCTCATCCCTTGCAGCTTGCCAAACAGCAGTGCACAAAAAGTGCCACGAAAAGCTGCTGAGCAAATGTTCCGGCTCCGTTTTCAACTCGGCCAACACAATTGTAAGTCCACACGTAAGGTTTATCTCTCCTGCCGAATTACTTCAAATTCGTATTTCAATATTGCAGCTGCTGCGCGAACGCTTTAAGATCGATATGCCACACCGTTTCAAGCCGTACACTTTCATGTCGCCAACATTTTGTGACCACTGTGGTTCCCTCATGGCCGGCTTCTTCATACAAGGTCTCAAATGCGAGGGTGAGTCGATTCACATTTCAACATTAAGTTTCACAAAATATTTCACCGAAAGCAAAACTTTTGACGCACACTGAGAAAATGTCAATTGACAACTGGTGGTAGCACGCAACTTTGCGATGTTGCGCCATCTGGCGTTGCTTAGCACAGCAGTATCTCTTTATTCAATACGCAAACCTCTGTGCAGAGAGCGTAAATTAAGTTCTCTGCCCGAAAAAAATTACAATTTAAAATACGATATAGTTTTTTTTTACTTACTAGAAAACGTTTTCGCATAGGAAAGTAAAGCCTTCAGAGGCAATATTCATTTCACCAAGTGGGACTTTTATTAATCTAAAAACAAAAAAAAAACAAAAAACAGCTAACAAAGTAAATATTAGTGCCGCAAGCATTTAACTAATTGATGGTACCCGGTTGTTGAGCGTAACTACAAATGTATTGGCCTCAGGTACAATACCCACTGTGAACATGAAACTTCAAATAATGAAACTGTTGAGCCCTCAATTTGCAAAAGAACACTAAACTCACAGCACAAATTGGGAGACCAACTTGTGCTTGCAAATTACACGGGTATGTATATTTGTACATATAGATGTGCAAGGGTGTGTATAAAATAATTCATTTCTTACATATTAATGCGAGAACTTAATTCCCAGTCGCTAGAAAATTAATCTTCCGAAAATTTCATTTGGATGTAAAGAGTAAAAGTCGACCGAAAACAAAAAATCACCAGGCTTTGCGAACACGCAAACGACGTTATCAATGAAAATGATTTTGCATGCTTTGATCCATAAAATTTTACTTTTAGTTTAAACTTTGAAAGGCGTTACAATATTTTTGAATCTTTCAAAATTGATATTCGATATTTTCGATATCGCTTTCATCGTCATTAGAAGTGTGAAATTTTTTGGATGGTTGAGCATACGCAGATGTTAGATACAGTCACTCACACCTTATTTGATACAGATACGATTTTTTGTAAAGTGTTCTATATCCCATGATATTTTGCGAAAATGGAAAAACAAAGTATGCAGATATTTTATTTATTTTACTTCTCAACATTAAAATACAAAAACGTGTCCACTCCTTTCATTGTAATGAAAAAACAACTTACAAAGAATTCACGCTTACACATTCAGCTTACCTTTTAGTACTTTGTTGGGTATCCTTTATTATTGTATCAATTACAGCTCGAAGTCTACGTGGCATGGAGTCAACCAATTTTTTGTGTGTTCTGGACTTATTTGGTTGCACTGATTTGGTTCCACTCTTCAAGTATCGACGTTTTAAGATGAGGTTTGTTAGGGGTGTCACATTTTCTTATCTTTGTCTTCAAAACCGACCACCAATTTTGCGATGACGTTCAAATCCGCTGATAGTCCAGGAATTTCAACATTTATGTAATATATTAACCCTATTTGTTCACTTGTGACTTGTGCTTAGGGGCGGTATCTTGATAAAGCGAAGGTCATCTTGAATTTGTAATTTTCTGGCGCTTTAAACCAAATTTTCTTGCAGAAGTTTTAAATAAACGTATTTGTTCATTATTTCTTCGATAAAGGTTAAATTTCAAATTCCTTGTATACGCAAGCCATGACGTTGCCACAGCCGTGTTTTATAGTAGCTCGCAAATTTTGCGGCTTGAGCTCCGCGAGGCCCGCCATATAAAAGGTCAGCCATTTGATCCAAATAAGTTTATTTTTACCTCATCTGCAAAAAGTACGGTCCTCCAAAATGCTGAGATTCTATTTAGATGGGCACGCACAAAATGCAATTTCTTACTTCCATCCTTGAAGTAATTATTACTGGCTAATCTGCCATTTAAATTTACGTCGCTCAGTATTTTTAGAACAGCCTCTGGATGGCAAATCTTACCTAAATCATTTTTGGCCATCTCAGTTAACTTTGAGCGCTGACCACTGACACTCTTTCTCTGTGAAAGTTTTATTTGGGGCCTGTCGTCCATTATTTAAAAGGTTTTCCAATAAGAGATGTTATTTTGAACTTTTCCCGTGAAAGATCAATGGTTTCGTTGCTTGTGTGGCGCGTAGCGTCGCCTTGTTGAAAATGAAATGAATCATCTCTCGATAGCGCAATTCATTCACCGTAACTGTTGCTCCAGCTTCATTTTCGAAAAAGTAAGTTCCAATGACTCCGCCGGACCATAAACCGCACAAAACAGTCACACACAGTGAGGATAGAGAGGCTTTTCAACAATGACTCTTGGATTTTCTGAGCCCCAGATCTGACAATTTTGCTTGTTAACGAAGCCACCGTGGAGGAAATGGGCCTCATCACTCAAGATGATTTTTCGTTGGAATTCCGCATCATTTTCATGCATTTCAACGATCCAATCAGCAAAGACACGACGTTGTTGATGATCGGCCGGCTTGAGTTCTTGAGTTAACTGGTCTTTATAAGCCTTAAGACCCAAATCTTTATGCAAAATACGGTGACGTTTGAGGAATGCCTAATTCCAAAGAATGACGAGGAATGGACAAACCTGGGTTTTCTTGAACACTTTCGGCTACAACAACAATATTTTCAATAGAAAATCATCATCCGGAAGAGGCATAAAACTGTAATCCTTCGATTTGTGGAGCACAAACTATATGTACATACATACGTAGATATAAAAAGCCTTATACCCATTTCTTTTTAATCTGTTTAAGGTTTGCGCGTTTTACGAGATTTTGAAGAAAGTGGTCAAAAGAAAAGTGGTCAAAACTGGTTAAAATATCACTTAACTCTTGTTTTTACTATGGGTATACATACCTATATGGCCGCCGTAGCCGAATGGGTTGATGCGTGACTACCATTCGCAATTCACAGAGAGAACGTTGGTTCGAATCTCGGTGAAACACCAAAATTAAGAAAAATATTTTTCTAATAGCGGTCGCCCCTCGGCAAGCAATGGCAAACGTACGAGTGTATTTCTGCAATGAAAAAGCTCCTCATAAAAATATCGGCCGTTCGGAGTCGGCTTGAAATTGTAGGTCCCTCCATTTGTGGAACAACATCAAGACGCACACCAAAATAGGAGGAGCTCGGCCAAACACCCAAAAAGGGTGTACGCGCCGGTCGATTTGTGGGGAGGCAAAAAAATCGCCCATTGCTCTGTGAAAATCATATTCTAGGGATCAAAATAAGAAACTTTGCCCAAGGAACCATGCCTCTAAAACGAATTCTGATGTCCCACAATTTGGGTCGAACTTTTTAGTTTCTTTTCTATAACTCACTTAAATTAATTTTTTCATTTACATATGTTCTGACTAAATAAATTTCGTAAGTGCAAAAATAGATATTATTATAAATAAATAATAAATATTATTAAAAATAAAGAAAAAACATAGCCATTTAGCTGATTTTTTCATGTAAAGGCCAAAAATGGTGATATTTTGAAATTGGGGGGCATCAGAATTCGTTTTAGAGGTATGGTTCCTTCGGCAAAGTTTATTATTTTGATCTCTAGAATACGATTTTCACAGAGCAATGAGCGATTTTTAAATCGACTCGCCCTATTGTATACCCATAACTTCGCCACCTAGCAAGTCAAACAAACTCACAAGCCTCCCAAGATGCACTGACAACAATTCATCAAAATTCAAAATCGGATGGACGCTTTAGGGCAATTAAGACATACATATATGTAGTAAAGCGCATAAAAATTCAGCGGCCTCGCTGCATAGGTCATGTCATTGTATTTGGTTAGAAGATCTGTGTTTATAATGAGTGCTCTAATAAACTCCTTGTTACACTGACAACCTTCAGTAATATTTTCATATCTTTAAACTATATTAAAAAACGCAACTCATTAAGTTTCTAAATTTTAGTTATTTATTGCTAAAAGGATAAAATATATAAAAAAATAAAAACATTTAAAAAAAATGAAAAATAGTTTTTATTATCAGAGCAATAAAACACACAGAAAATTTTGATTAAAAAGTATTGTAGTTTAAACGTCGTTATATTCCTTCATTTAAGAACACATTTTGGTGCTTATGCATTTACAAAATAAATTTTCTCGTATAACCTCAGACCATTCAATTCTTAACAGTTCGTTTAGTCGCCTTAGCGCCAACATCAAAAATCTGTCGCTTTTCCAGCAAAATTACGAAATTAACGATGTATGTATGTATGTGTTTCCACTATCTATAAAAAAAAGAAATATTAAACACACTCCTACACACACATTTACACGAGTATGTTAGCACAACTGGCGGTTTGCAGATTTCAAAAAAAATGCCCAGATCAAAAATGTGATTGTCTTTATCTTTCTCACTAAACATTAAATTGCATTTGCTAATACACATATGTACATACAAACATCCACACGGATGTGTAAACATATTTGCGTTTTCTCACAAAAAACTCATTAAATTGCTATTCCAAGGCAGTTGTGTTTTCTGAAAATTTGTTAAACAACAGAACATCGCCAAAATTTACACTGTTTTCAGAAATAGTTGTTTATGCGATAATTTGAGTTTATTAAAAACAAACAAAACTAAACAAAATTTTCGGCGAATTTCAAAATGAAAGCATCAATAATATCAATAAAATGTATTTCAAAGGTCATCAAAATGCGATGCACACAAAAAGTTTCCCAGCAAAGCGGTTGTCGCTATGGGCAGTTTTAGTATTTTCTGCATTTACACGCATCTGGCTATTAGATCAGTAATTATTTTAGGAAGCTCTCGCTGTGAATTAAATATCTAAGTTGTTATTAGAAATACTCGAGGTCAGAAATCTGCCCACATTTACACCGCCGCTTTTCGCTACAAAGGTTTGACTTACCCCTGTGCGCTCTGGCGAAATTGGAATCTTAGTTGGTGGTTACGAGAATAACAAATATTTGCGACTTTTCTGCATCTGACACCCTTCATGGTGCTGAAGTTAAGAAATTTCTCAATTTTTTTTTTGTAAATCTCTCATTTTGAGGCATCTAGCTGACTTTCTGACTGGGTTATGCTGTAATAAAGTAACTCATCATAAGGCAATTGGCACTTGAGAAGATCCCGAAATCGTAGAGTTTATCTTATGTCCAGCTCAGCAATGGTATGTCCACACATCAAAGACTCATAAGCGACGACACTGAGCTGGAGCACAACACTCACATAAGGACAATTTCCACATAATGGAGCAGCAACGCATTGGTTCCAGCTGGGAAGCAACTAAATAAATTTGAATGCCGCGTACCCTAGCAGCACCTGCTAAAGGTACTACGTCTGCCATGCGACCGCTTTCTGAAAGAAATGCATTAACTGACTTTAACACCTATCCTAATTGGAATATCGCTCGACATGCAAACTCATCTATTTCTAATGAATTTACAAAATCGTTAATTACGAAGAATTATCCGATAGTTGTTTATTTCAAGATACATGAAATTGAAAAATGCATTTCCACTGGCAATTCGCTGAAACAAACGACCAAGATTAGCACCGAAATAAACTAATCGCGCACATCGATGTTGCTTCATATTTTGTTTGTTTATGAGGCGATGTTGTGATCGCTATCATCGTCGACATGCCTACCATATGCCCCTAGGCAGCCTCACACCAACCACCGGTCGTCTATAAAAGGCAGCGTCACAGGGAGTGTGTATGCGTGTATGTGTGATTGTGTGTGTGTAGGTGTATTTACATTGGCATGCTAGTTGTCAAGTGTGATGGCAAGGCGAACTGGGGTGTGGGAGGAGCATATGATTTGTATGAAGCACGATCGGATGCCGTTAGACGTCACGGCGGGTTTGACGTTCGCATTACATGGCTGCAATAGTTTGCTGAAGAGCCGGCCAACTGCGAGTTATGAGCGAATTCTTGTCATTTTTGCAGAACAGAATTTTGCGGCACACAAAAATCAAATATAAGAAGAAATAAGAGAATATGAATGTGCAGAGCAGATCTTCGACAAACGTATGTATGTATATGTACCAAATACGCTGACGTATCTACTTCGTACTCTCCATCAAATTTTAAGCGTATTTGAGAGCGCACCATTTCAAAATTCAAATATTGGAATATCATTCAAAAAGTCACGAGTTATTGTATATATGTATGTGTGTATATTTGTATATGTGTTCACTTCTGAGTACACAATATTTTCCGCTTTTCTCATTTTGCCAACACCGCAATGCGGGGAAACCGGCCTCTCACAGCACAGCCAACAATCAGTTCTAGCGCTAAGCTAACGGTACAGCAGAGCATCGCTGAGGGGATGCCATGTACAAAATGCTTAGGCTAATTTCTCCCAAACACCTATGTACGTATGTGTGTATGTTGATGTGTTCGTGCGTTCCTAAAGACACACTTTCATACATACATGCATACGTACAGGCATACACACATGCATACACACATCCCTATGTAGATTTGTGTATTTTCGCGTCTTGGAACATTCATTTAGCGTCGAGTCGCGTGCGCCTACTGGGTGGTGTGTGCGTCCGGCGGCCGTGTAGTCGAAGTGTCGAAGGCGATCTCGAACGCGAACGGCTCAGCACCTCAGCACCAGGAAAGCCTCGACGGCCACCGCAGTTATTGCGGTGGTTTCCTGCCAAGCGGTTCGCGGTTCGCTCTAACATTGGAAAACATACAACAGTCGCGTAATAATAAATTCATTGCAACAGTAAAGCGCCATACTCGTTTATGAATATCGGTGTGCAAGTGTGCGATCTCATTGCTTCCTCTTACTTTGTGATAATTATTAATAATTGACCGAAAATATATTCAAAAACTTTTGACTTTCGCAAATATTGTAGTAAAGTTTAAATTTAATTCCTGTTTTTTTAACTAAAACACTTCAGAAAACACTAGAACAATGTAGAAAAGCTCTTACGTCATACACCACAGAGGATGAAGAACTGAATTTAGACAATTCGGTAATGTCTTAAAATCTTTCGCTATTTTTTAATTAGCAATTAGGTGGAAAGAAATAAAAATTTTAGCCTTTATAATTGGACTTTCAAATATTGGTTAAAATCGCAAATTAATTTGAAAAATGATTATAGCTGCACAAAGCACGCAATTGAAAGAGAAGGAATATCAAGAAACACTCATGCACGTCAATAATTTATCCAATTTTTTATGAAATTTTTTAATATTTTTTATAATCGCCACGAGAAAATGTTTGCGTATACTTTTAATTATATACTTTGGTTCATTGGACTATTCAAATTAAATGTTCCTTAAAGAAAATACTTTCCCATAATTTTTTTTTTATTGCTTTCAATAAATTTGCGAAATGAAATGCAAATGATTCGAAATATAAATTTAAATATTTGATTGAGATTTTGCGTGGTGAATTTTCTTTTGTTCTTGAGGTTCCTCGAAAATGTTGCTAGGTGCACACACGAACGGCTTCCCAGGATTCTTTTATGATTTCGCCGCTCGCAAAGAATTTGTTTAAAACTCGTTCAAAATACATGTGACCTCAGTGTGATTTGCGAGAATTCCAGAAACGCTCCATTAGGAATATTTTTAATTTGAAACCATGATTTGTCCACATATTCAGATTCATTTCCGGCTGGAACTACGCGAAAGTGTCCAAGCTCAGCGTACGATCAGATCTTAGGTAATTTTTATTAGAAACAAATTTGTATAACGCGCCACTTTTCTCAAAATAGATGCCCAGTCACACTTACTGCAGATCCGGGCAAACCCTTAGGGCAACTCTTCGGTTTAACTTCACCACATTTGGTCCCCATACTTCATATCCAGACTATACTCTACTTAAGCCGGAATTTGTAAGCTGCTCGAATCGCTTGCAATTTTAGCTGTTTCTGCCCACACCCAATTCTGTATACAGGTTCATCCTCCATATTTTTGTCTTTTTCTTTTTTTGAATTGACATCAGTCCGCACTCGACCGCAAGCGCATAAATGGTCAAGAAGAAGTTTGGCCAGCATTTGATCAAGTCGAAGGGTTTTTCTCAAACAGCCTGAAAACAGATTCTTTCAATCCTCTTAAACCTTAACAATGGGTCACTCTAATTACACTCAAAAACGGCAACCCTCAGATACATAATCTCGATATATCCATACACACAGAGTTATGAACTTATTTCCATAGTATACAGATATTTGTACATACATACATACATACATACGTGCAAACATAGCACAACTATTAAAAACCATAAAAATTCATTGCTCACCCAAAGCGAAAGTGACTCACAACGTCAGAGGGAAAAGTAAAAGCACACATTTCGCGCACGTGAGACCGTTAAAATAATAAATAATTAATACAAATTCACATCTTCCGGCAGCAGAACGTTAATCTCTTCAATGCCCAGAAACAAAAAACAAACAAAAGACGAATAAAAAACCAACTTTTTGCTAAAAGAACAAAGATTTCGTTGGTGTCCAACTAATAAAGTGCAGTACATACAAACCTATTTACGTCCGTGAATAATTCACTATATCTGCAAGTGTTTCTCAGCATCTGTCGTATAAATTTATAACAAACGCAAACTGGATGAATTTCAAAAGTCAGCCATCGCTCTCGGCAATCACTTTCAATATTTAAAGTAAATTTTTTCAAAGACTATATACAAATCTTCTGAAAATGATGAAAGTCACCGCCGCAGTCGAACGTAACAGCATTGTCGCGTATTTCTCGAGGTGATGCTAAAAATAGGCCAACTTGTACCAGAAGAAACAACGAACGTAGAACATATTTAACAAGTGTACAAATTCGTACACTATAAGTGACATACATACATACATATATCACACACATTATCTGCAGATCAATTTAAGTGTTGAAAAAACTCAATCGAAAGACGCAGATAAATTCGTGTCTATTTTAAAGATCGTTTAGTCGCGCCTTCACGCAATAACGCTGCGCCATGCCACTCTACACTGATCCGGGATATTTTTATAGTGGGGCTAGCAGTCAGATTTATGCCCCATACTACACCCCAGGCCTTTATGGCGCCCCGCCAACAAGCTCCTCGAGCAGTTCCTATGTCCCTTATTCATCCACCTATAACCGTACCTTTGGTGGCAGCTACATTCTACCGTTAGCGCCTCCGCGCACTCCCTCGTACACTGCAGCGCACAGCCTATCGTCGCGGTATCAACCCAAGTTATCGACCATCACCGAGACTTCACCCCACATCAGTTCGAGACATGGCGGTATTTTACCACTAACACGCATACAATCACCAAAAGTTTCTACGTACTCAACACCGCCCACAACTCCTGCGAAGTATGTGGCACCACGCCCAATACCCATTAACACAGCTGATATAGATGTATCTTCGTCACGATACCCGCACCACAAGCACGAAAAGGAAGTGCAACAGGAGGGTGAAGCAAAGCGTGGCAGTGTTGAGAAGAAGGAGGGTAGCAATCTTGAGGCAAAAAACGAAGCCCAAGATCAACAAAATAAGGGACGCCGCTCCACCATCAAAAGGGACCGACATGTAGTTCGTCTATCCATAATACGCTCACGCAGTAAAGACGGAAATCGTGCTACCAAGTCCACTTCTTCCGAAACAGATGGGTCACCAGAGCCGCAGCCGAAAGTGTTCAGGGACCTTCCCACCATTGAGCCATTACACACTAAGGAGACACATTTGAGTTGGCGCCAGAAGTTAGCTGATGAATTAGCTGCTGTCCCTGTATACCCTGTCAAAAAATCTCCTGGTGATTTAATGCGTGAACGTTATCTGATGCAAGATGCCTCATCTGTTGAATTCGATTCAACTCCCAACAGGCGAGCAGATGTAGTAGATAAAGATGATGTAAAGCAGAAGCTGGTGGATGAAGTAGTTGTCGAATTGGATGTGGATCCTACAAATAATACCATCCGCCGCTTAAGCATTCCCCAGTGTCCCTCTTTCCATGACATTTGCGAAGACATATCATCCGACAAAATTGACGATGACCTTAACGCTGGTGAGCTAAGGCGTCGCGCATCATTAATTCAAGAACAGGAGCAAGAAATACTGAATCAACTACAAAAGTCCGCATCAGGAACCTTCCAGCTGATTCATCTAGAAAGACGTGGTAGTCATGATAGCACGACCGAGGAGGGGCATCGCCAGTCAACAAAGAAGCGTTCATCGAAAAAAGGCAGAAAGATAAGACATAAAATTACGGCTGTCGTTGGAGTTGAGAATTCGGCATTTCTACCGGTACTGCAAGAAAAAGCAGAATTCACCCCTACACCAATTGACAAAGAATCATCTCCAAAGCCGAAGTTCACATTCAATGTTGAATCTATGGAAGAACACCACGAAATTCATAAGGTCTTTAAGCTCCCCAAAAGAAAGAGTGTAAAGAAGGCCATAAAACCGAAAGAAGTTGTTTTGCCTGAAGGTTTTATGCAGGCTAGCCCGAAATCGAAACATTTTTCAAAAGCAAAGACACCAAAAAAAGGAACTTTAGTCAGCACTGCTGAAATTTTTACGTTTGAACCATCAAGCCTAGACCTCAGCACTGAAGCAGAAACGCATGATATAGTAGCGAAAACTTTGAGCCCGAAGATTGAATGCGAAATTCCAAAAAAGGACTCATCACCAAAGCATGAACCTTGTAGATCGCCACCAGTAACGGTTTTAACATCCTCCGCCTCACTAGATTCCGTTACAGAAAAATCAGTCGCCAGCAATTCTAATCAAACAATGGAGAAATCACAGTCTCTCAAAACTATAGACTTAAAGCAGGAAGTAACTCCACTCGATTCAAAGATCGAAGCAGTAAAAGCTCCTAGCACCGACAGTCCTAAGGTTATGCCAAAAATTTTACAGGAAATCAAACTCAATCCCGTTGAAAAATCTGACAGTGGTGAAGATTTTTGGGCTCAAATTGGCAAACGTGAATCGGTTTATATGACAAACCGAAAGAAAGGGCAACTCGAAAACCAATGGCATAAAAGAGAAGAACTTTTGGAATCAAATGCTGTAGAAGACGTGGCCAACATTCAAGAAATTAAGTCCGTGGTAAAATCTCAAAAAAAGGAAGCATTGAAGAAAGCTGATCGAGATATTGCAAAAATCAATGAAAAGGGTTTGGCCGGAAGATCACAATCCACCGAATCCGCTATGTGCAAGAAAGACACGGCAAGTCAAAAGGGCCAGAAGGAAATAGGAAAAATTGAGCTAGAAGCAAATGCCAAAAAGCCGCAAGCAGCCGCACAAAAATCATTAATCCAACTACCACTCGAAAACGAAAATTCAACAACAACATCAACAACGAACACTCCGACAGTCGCAATGACTGCAACAAGCGCCGCGACCAAAATAAATTTCGGGCAAACAGCCAAGTCACCTGAACAACAACTGAACGAATTTACGGCACAAGTGGACAACGACCACGAAAGCAAAATCAACACAGAAAAACCGAAACTATTCATTAGCCAAGCAGGAACAACAAGTGCAACACCAACAACAAGAACAACAACAATATCAATATCAACCCCAACCCCAGCAACATCAAAATCCGTCACTGTAACGGCTGATCGAATTGTGAAAAAAACCGAAAAGACATCTCAGGCATCTGCTGAACCGAAATTAGCTGACACATCTACTTCTGCAACAACAGTACCAAGAATAAGCGAAAGAAGTGATAGTAAGAAGCCGGAAGTAGAGGCACAGAAACCAAAAGATGCTGGTATCAAACAGAGCGATCAAACTAAATCGCCACCCGCCTCACCCCTAGTGTCATCACCAGCAGCT
Organism: Anastrepha fraterculus; assembly: GCA_037575425.1. Lineage (NCBI taxonomy): Eukaryota > Metazoa > Arthropoda > Insecta > Diptera > Tephritidae > Anastrepha > Anastrepha fraterculus. Next base: position 181,458 of record JAYXIM010045825.1, read on the forward strand.
AACTCCACCTCTGCCGTTACTGGTGCAAAGCCAAAAACTATATCCAAAGCTATAACAACAACAACAACTACAACAAATACAAAAGTATTGTCTGCCGCCACTACATCAACAGTTGACGAATCAGCACCACCACAAACGAACGCGTCGGTGACTCCCATCAATGCCGATCAATTCATTTCGGTGGCACCCCCGAAAACGGCGACGTCACCAACTAAAGGCAAAACGACGTCACCACAAAATACAAAGCCAAAAACAAAACCAACAACGACGACATCTGTCTTCAAAACGATAAACAACGATCCGAACGAAAAAGTGGTCAAAACAAAAATATCGGCAACAGCAGCAGCCAATGCAGCGTCAGTAGCGACACCAACCACGACAATAGCATCTACGCCTAAATTAACAGTAGCAGCGGTAGCAACAACAGCTGCCACCGCCATTACTGCAACTACACCAACGACAAAGATACAGACTACCTCTTCCACAACGCCATCCGCACCCCTAGCATCCACAAAAGCTGCAACCACCGAGCCAGTAGCTGTCGCCACAGAATTGTTGGCGCACCACAAAAGTCACGAAGATACTAACGACAACGAGAACAATCAACACCAAAAGGCACACGCGCCAAATAATTTATCAAAATTCGCAACAGTACAGAATTTGGCACAGTATTTACAAGACGTCGACGCCGATCTAGAAGACTACGTACCGTCATCAGCGGAAAATAGCGATGACGAGGACAGTTCAAACGATTACTCCAGTGCGGACGGTTGTGATTATCAAAATCTAAGTGCAAGTATGAAGAAAAAACTGCGACAACAGCGCAAAAAAGAGAAACAGGCCGAAAAGGCGCGTTTCGATCCACATAAAAAAATTAAAATCGATCCGTCCAATAAGTGTTACGTGAAAGAAGAGGCGCCGCGTTATCCGCTTGTCGCGACACCGCGTCCCTTATGGAAGCGCGAAAAGATTGTGTATCCCAACGAGGATTCGGACGAAGAAAGCGGTGATAGTGATGAAAGCGGTTCGGGAAGTGAAGAAACGGAGGATAGTGAAGAGTGCACCACGTCCGAGGAGTACGAGGACGACTTGAGTGCTACCGCCAGTGGGGCGGCCACCGGCAGCAATGTCTCCAAGGAAAATTCCGCAATAATACGCTTAAGTACCTGCAGCAATGATTCGGGTTTCGAGGGCGGAACGGCGCCCTCAAGTCCCAAAAAAATGCTGGGTAAGTTAGAATTCGTTTTGTACTCCTTAAGTTAGGGAGCACTGCTAGGGATTGTGGCTACTTGCGATGTGGAGGGTGTTTTGTTGTTTTTCTTTTCTTAACTTAGAACATACTGAGGTCTTTGTGGGCATTGATTTGACTTTCAAGTATAACAGATACGCATATGCCTTGCTTTCTCAGCCAGCGGAACCATATTGAAATGTTTAATTTTCACAAAGCCAAAAATATACGAACGAATACGTCAATGGGAGAGATTTTCTTTTATCTTTGCCATAATGTATTCGAAAAGTAGTAGGTGAACGTAAGTATATGTAGGTATGTTTCTAGATGTGATATATATTGAAATATGGCTGGTAGATGTGTATTATGTTTGAGCTTTTGAGTCCCAAAAAATATCTTCACAATCGCAAATTTAGAGCTAAAATGGAATGGACATAAACTTTTCACGTACCACTCGCGAATAATCAGTGCAGTTCCCTGTTAACCGAATTATGGCATATACATACACACCTACATATATGTAGATATGTACGTCTCCTTTCATTAAATGGTGGGAGTGCATTTGCTTAAGATCGCTGCGGGGTTTAGCCCTAAAAGAGCTATTGACGGCCGTTGAACTCATATGAAGCGAAAAATTTTGAAATATAATAATCAGAAGCAATTTATATTCAGATTTAATTGTTTTTAGTCTGTTGCAAATTATTGTCTGCTCTGATTGGCCGATTTACATGTTTCCCCTCGAATCGATTTAGATGTTTTAGTTTATTTTCATTCACCTGCGACTTTGCCTTTCTAATGATAAAATCAAGGTTAAGATTGTTGTTATTGCTGTTGTTGTGACTATTTTTGCAAGTTCTAACTATAATATAAGAACAAGTAAAAGAAAAAAATTAGCTAAGCGGACGTGATTGCAGTTTGTTTTGTTGTTTATATTGTATTTGCTTCATTTTCTATGTTTACTTTTACTTTATTGCCAGTTCTTTGCTTATCAGGAAATTGTTTTAATAAATTAAAAGGAAAATTTTGAATTCAAAGCGAGAATGAGTAAACATTACTTACAAATTATGCCAGATAATAAGTACCAATTTAACAAGGCGCAGAAGTCGCGTTAAATGTTTTTGTAAATATAATATTCGGTAGCGAAAAATCATAAAATCTCCGATCTGAACTTGTGAAGAAATTAAATTTTTAAGCAAATATATTTTTTTCCAAAAATACATTCAATGTGCGGAAGAGCTAAATGCTTTGGTCTTTCCTAAGTTGATTTTAAATCCCGTTGTTTGCAATTGACTGCATTGACTGAGTAATCGATTTTCGATCGTACATTCTAGCCGACAGCAACGGGAGTGAGGTTTGCTGGTATCGTAAGGTTTAGTCAAAAGTTACAGGAAGGCATTCCAGCTGGCAAAATTCCTGTAAGTGAAAGCACTTTCGTGAGACTAACTTATGGTGTTTTCATTTATTGCAAATTTTCTGTCAAATTCTCGTGTTCCCTTATCAGCACCTTAATACGGTCGCGTGTTATTTTCTTAATCTGTTATACTCCAGCTAGACGAATGTGTGACGTTATCTACTCTCTACCCTCTCTCTAAAGGCTCTTTCAAAAGTGACCCCCAGGTGTCAGCAGTGAATAATTCCTAAACGGTACATTTTTCTTGAGTCATCTTTGACATTTGTCAAGTAGACAGATTTACAATTTTACACAGTAGAACAACGCGTTGAAATAGTTGAAACTTATTATGGAAAATATCGATCATTCAGAACAACATATCGAAAAATTCGTTCTTTTTGTGGTGGAAGTAATCACCCGAATGAGTCGACAATTCAAAGGTCGAGTATAGAAAATGGGCTGGCATGCCAAAAACTGTTCTGTTGAGAATATTGCTCCTTTAGCGCAAGGTGTTGCTGAACAACCTATAACATCGACATCACAATGTTTTCAACAATTAGGCATTCACGGATCGAGTGTTTTGCATATTTCTATTCGAGATCTATTTGCATATTTAAAAAATTCAATTAATGCAAGAATTGAAGCCAACAGGTCATATCAACGAAGAAATGTCGTGAATTGTCATTTGTCACAATAAACTAGGTTGCCCCATCTGGAGAGAAGAAAACCTTCAAGTAATTTTAGAAAAATGAATATATCCACTAAATGTACTACTTGGTGTGGTTTTTGAGCTGGTGGAATAATTGGTTCGTTTGTCTTCAAAGGTGAAATTAAAAGATCCCAATTAAAATGTCAAACATGTCCCAATGGATATCGTATAGACAACAGATTCAAGATTATTTGTGGCCGGAGCTAGAAGGAATAGACATAGGCGATCTTTACTGTCAACAGAATGGAGCAGCAGGTCACACCACACGGGAAGTCATTGCATTATCGCGATCTAAGTTTCTCGGTATATTCCATGTCCTGGCGGCATAAACTGGCCACCTAGATCGTGAGATCTAACTCCACTAGACTATTTTTTGTGGCGTTTTTTGAAAAGTAAAGTCTATGTGAAAAAACCAACAACGTTTCAACAGCTGAAACTCGGCATAAAGATCGAGATTGCTGAACTCAATGCGATCATGTATGAGGATGGCCTTGAAAATTTTAATTCAACTATGTCAGCCTGTAGTCAGTCGCTTGGGATGGACATTTAAATGATGCAATTTTTCACGAACAATGGTTAAGAGCCGTATTTCGATTAAAAATAATGAAACCTCAGAGAATCTAAACGTTTGCATGTTTTATTTTAAAACAATACGAGTAGCTAAGCGCGTCTTTCGACTTTATTATATTAAATGCAAAGTTTATGGAGGCGTTAGATTTTTCTTTTTCTATTCTCATATAGAATACACAACACTTTCACAGTGCGTATGGCAAATTTTTCGTAATGTCGGCATATTTGAATTGACTTTATTTTGGAGAAAAGAAAACACTACGAGTATTGGGCTCTCTTTCAGTCAGAGGTTGAAGGATTTAGTCCGAAGTTTTCCTTTTGTTGGGTTATATTAAGAATGGGAATTTATGAGATTGGTGATGATTGATGATATATGAATGAGAACTTAGAATTAAGAATTTTTCGCAAAAATTGAAATTTGTTTTCAATGAAATAATTATGGCAGACATGAAGTTTCGGGCTCTAGAATTTCAATAGGAAGCTGTGATTTTAAGTTTTTCATTTAAAATTCTCCGAAAATTTGTTCATTGGGTTTAAAAAAATGTTGTGCTAACGAAATCTAGAACTTTCAAGTCGTTTGACTTTTATACGCTTGCAGGAAAAATAGCCCATTAATTTCTCTTCTGAGATTTTTTGGTTCGAAAATCACAGAAAAGCACTTAAAATAATTATAAGTTCATTTTGCCGAACTTAAAAAGAATACATGGGAATTTTTTAGGTTTAAATTGAAATGCGTAATAATGAGCGGCCTCGGTAGTCTAGCGTAAGTACACTAGCCTGCCATCGCAAAGGTTGTAGGTTCGAATCCCACGTAAAGCACGGTCGTCGCACTTTTCCAAATTTACCTAATTCCCCTGTTTCTAAAAACCAAAAAACAAAAATTCCTCCAATGCCATTCCTCAACCCCAAAAATGTATCCTTTCCATCCTTACTCCCGCGCAATAGTCTGCGCATAATTTGGATTTTGGCTGCTAAAACAAAGAAAAATACACAGTTACAAATTGCATCAGTGGCGCCAGCAAGAGGAAGCGGGCAATCGCGAGACGCACCAAATTTACCGAAGTCCTCAAACATCTGTGCGCGATCCTTCTGCCAGAAAAATGTGGCACACAGATGGCGCTCAAAGCAGTAAGAAGGCGTTGTTCCTAAGCAATGACAGGTAGGCATTCCCAATACTTTGGGATTGATACTTTATATTGGCAGCGGCAGGCTAATTACCTACCCTGCCAGAAATCAAAAACAGATTAACGAAACTAACGCAAGACTGAGTCTTGTCGAGACCCTATGCTCCCGCGAGGAGTAAAAAAATAAACAAATATAATAATTTTTAAATTTATATTCATGATATAGCTTACTTGTAGCTTTTACAATGTGCTCGATGGACAGCCGAATGCTATAAGAAAAATCTTTTTTCATAATTCTTGATATTTTAAGGATACAAAATTGGGATAGAACATACAAAATTTACATGACTGTCGATATGCCGCTCAGAAGTGCTTTGACTAAGTGGTCACTTCAAGTTAAAGGGAATTAAAATATTACCTATATAAATATTATATGGGAACTTATAATCCGATTTTAAAAATCCATGATTCCAATGATGAATACCGAATATATCCCTAAAAAGTAAAAAGTTGTGGCATAATTTGATGTTGCTTGATTGTGGGCTGCAGCTGAAGAGTTCCGCAGCAGCCTGAAAACGATTCAACGTCGTTATTCTAAAGCGGTTGGGCGACTAACCACGCATTCTCTTCAAATTTTTAGGTAACTGTGTGTACTGATATTGCACGTCGGTTTTGCGAGTTTTTTTTTACGGTAGAAATGCACGCCGAGGTTCGCCGTTACCTAACTAAGATGACTTTTTCTGCAACAAAATTTGGCGCTTCATGGCCATCGAGCCAGGGAATGTCAGTCAATCCCAAACGACTCGGCCACGGCATCTAGTTTACATGTATTTGTAAGTTTTGAATTATCACGAATTATATAAGTAAGTCAATTAATGGAGAAATAAAAGTAAACCAAATTTCAAACACCCGTCGTAATTTAAGTGAAATACTAAAATACTGATTAGAAAAACAAATATTTGTCAAAGTGATTAAACTCGCCTCGTGTGTGCCAAAAGTTTTGCTCTACAAATACATACATTCATATATGCAATTCATATGCATATATACATAAATAAAACATACATTACCAAATGATCATCTAGTATATAAGACATCGTTACAAGTGAAAATATTTACACAAATTTCTGATCTTTTGAACATCAACACCTCCGATCGATGCTTCCGTCTACAACCACAAACATTCATCGATCAACGCCTGCATCTCTACCACGGCTGCAGAGTGCGACGTGAACTGCCACAAGAAATGCGAGCATTTAATGGCCAATTTATGCGGCGTCAACCAAAAACTGATCGTCGAGGCTTTAGCTTGCGTCAAGCGAGGTAATCGCTCTCATAAGACCATTTCTGTTTCAATCAATTTGTATCCAATAAATGCCAAAAATATTAACAACTCTACGGTGATTTAAGTTTAGTTTTAGCTTTATTTAAAAATTACATGAGTGAGAAATTGACCAGCTCAGGTCAATACAAAGGAAAGTTTAGTTTTGATTTCCTAGTATGACTTTTATTTTTTCTTTTATTATTTACTAGCTCATATTCAAAAGGCTTAGCTTTTTTGCTTAATGCCAATGGATAGACAGAGTCATAAAATTGGTGTTCATCGCCACAGACGAGTATTGCAAATGGCAAGAAAAGTTAATTCAGAAGAGAATTTTAATATTTTGATTTTTTTCACATAGTTAAGGTTATTTACGCTAAATTGTATTCATTTTGGAACAATTAAAAATACGAGTATATTACTTTAGAGCTCCCAAAATCATATTTGTTACACGCACCTGCAGGCAGGTATAATTAAGGAATCTGACAGCATCTTCTTATTGCGCTCACGTTCTCAGGCCTTTAAGGGTTCGACGCTCAAATATCTTATTGTTATTTGAATTTTAACCAAAATTTAAATACTTATGTTAAATGAGATTTCGGAATATATACTACACACGATTACATTGTTATTTATAAACCCAGTCTAGGCCAAAAGTATTAGGCTCGCCATTCAGGCACATTTTTCGTTTTAAAAAGTAAAGTAATCTTCTAGTTATACTATAAATCAGTACAACTAAAACAGATTAGTAATAAGCACCTTAATATTTAGTAGGTCTACCCTTAGCTTCGATAACAGCAGCAATCTTCTGGGGCATGCTGCGTACAAGCTTTTGCACATTCGGCTGTTCTTACGGCGCTTCACTCGTGAATTAAAGCATTTTTCAGGACTGTTTCCGATGTTATGCTGTGATCCTTTATCTTACGTTTTAGCCAACATACGCTGAATGGGGTTTAGATCTGGAGACTATGATGGCCAATATAACAAACCAATGCTATTCTCTCTAAACCAATGCATCGCAGTCGCTGATTTGTGAGAACGAGCTTTGTCTTGATGGAATTGAACTCCAACCAAATTAGTGTACGAATGCAAAAGTACAGTTTCTAATACATTTATGTACTCGTGATTGTCCAGGCGACCCTTGCAAATGAACATTTCGCCGACACCATCAGCAGCCATAGAGCCCCAGATCATAATGCTGCCTCGAGGATGCTTAACAGTGGGTACCACGCAATCTGGCTGATATTCCTCGGCAACACAGGAAAGCAAAAAACATCGTTTTAAAATATTTGTGTTACTTCCGCGAAGTTGGACTAGCGTTAGAAGCAGTGGTTGTTAACATTTTAAAATGATATAAACTAAGACTCCCTCGAAGTTCGATTCATCAGACCACCGAACATTCGACCAATCTTCCTCCCATTCCAAACGCTCTTTCCGATTTTCTTCTGAAAGCCACGGCTTCTTTCGTGCTTTGCATCCTTTTAAACCTGCTTTCAGAAGCCTTCTTCTAGCTGCTCGAACGCTAACGGACTTTCCAATTTCTTCCAACAGGGCAGCTGCAAGGACAGAAAGACTCGCGTATAAGCTTTCGGTCTTTCCGTACACTAGTGAGGCGTTTTTTTCCACTTTTTGATTGGTTATGGTGGGATTTGTCTACGTAAATCGCTGAACAATACATTCGACTGCACACCACGAATTGGCAGTCCCAACTTAAGACGGCCCTTCCTCACTTAAAACTTGGGTTCTCGCTCTTTTGTCGTAACAAAGTTCACTTTTTTCTTCTTTTTTATCTCCCTATTCCATTTACAGAATGTTAGCCATCACATGTTTGTATTATGCAAGTTTTAAAAATGTATAAGTACATGAATCTTAATTTGCTTTAATTCATTCTTGATACTAAATATATCACGATATTTTTTCACTATTGCGCTGTCTGCACAAGTCGCCCTATTGTGAGAGATCCAGTAGTTTCTCTTATGTTCCTTTACCAAGATATTTGCTTCCTTCCTTGCCTCAATTTGCCTGCACATGAGTTGCATAATTCGTTGGTCCACGTATGCGGTTTACTATTGTTGTTATAAACTCTCTTTCCTTATTAAGTGTACGTTGAATTTCTGCGTAGCTAATCTTTTGTCTCCAAGATACTTTTAACATTTTTCGAAAGCACCACAATTCCAAAGCCTCCAACTTATTCCTAGATGTAACTTTGAGTGTCCAAGCACCATACATCAAAAGAGACTAGGCACTTAAGATGCCGCGCCGTAATTTTAAATTTAAGTTCCTGTTACAGCAAACGGTTGTTTAGACACTTTTATTCACTTTTAAGGCATTTGGATAATAAGAAATTATTTATATCCGCTTTATAACTTTACAGTAAAGATTATTCACGCATTGACTAACAGATTGAAAATGCCAAAATATTTTAAGTATACCTTTGAAGATCCAAGTTTTTAGAGTTTAGCACCAAGCGTGCCATGGCTTTTCCCATAATACAATTTATTGTTATAATCAAAGGTTGAACACTCTGGAGACATTTGCAAAAGCAGCGCTCACTTTGGTAGCCACATTTGATTCTAATTGCATTTTAGTGGGGTGCCTAATACTTTTGGCCAAGGCTGGATATCCAGTTTTTGAAGAAGTATTTCAAGCTGTGACCCGTAGGTCCATTTTGAAAATTAGTCAAGCAGTTTTATTCATCAATTCGAATGATTATCTGCAACGTGAAAGCCAATATCTTGGAGTTAATGGGCAATGTCGAATGTAATTTCATTTTCTTCCAGCTCTTTTTACTAATCAATTTCGAATGTTATTTTCCAAGTCTTGTTTACGAAACTAAACTAGAATAGCAAATAGTAATAATAGAAGATATAGTCGTGTGCTAAAAATAAACGAGTACAAATCCCATTTACGACTAACAAATAGACTGCCCAAAGACACTAATCTGCCGATTCAATGGTTCCCTTGCCAAAACGCTTTTTGTCATATTCTTTGTGTACTCATCATTCGCTCAAAAATAAAACAAAGCGAAATTCCTTATTTTTTAAAATTGTTCACATTATTTATGTGTTTTCATTGTTATTTTGGTTATTCTAATGCTTTTTGATTCAATCCTCGTTTGCGCGTATTTTCTGAAAAGGCCAAAATCCCAGCGAGATGCTCAAAATAATTAGTTTGCACTGCGCCATTATACAAATGCATGCATATACATACAAACATACATACTTACGAATATTCCCATACAAGTGAAAGAATTTAATTTTGGCTCACTGATCATCCATTGTGTTCGATTTATTGGCTTGCGACCGTACGGGTCAGGTGATTGCGCTGTCCAGAAGAAGAAAATAAAAGTATAAAAGGCTTTTTGATCGGACACTTTGTCAGTATGTATGTGTGTGTGCATGCCAATCGCATACACAGTATGAACGAGTATATTGCAGGTTTATATCGCATGCAGCAGTGCCCCAAATACTTAAAAAATATTATAGTTATTTGTCGCCATTTTACGACATCAGGCTCTGGTGTTATATTTAGCTGGTCTCTTCCCGATTGCGTTAAGAATCTTGGCACCAGTTCCTCAGCTGTCTATTACAAGCATTACACTTAAATATTTGCATATAAATGTAAGTATATCACCTTCGCATATGTGCATAAATATATATTTGGGTGTAGGTGCGCTTTATGTAGATTTAATGCAAATTTTGCATTCCGTATCACCGTTAGACGGGCGCAGTATTAAATTGCTGACGCCAGCGAATTATTTATAAAATATGTAAAGTTGTAAATATTCATACGTGCATACATATGGATCTGATACGATGTTCTATTGCCCGTTTGTAGTTATGGACTTGCAATTAGAAATTATTTTCTAAACTCGACGTTTCATCAAACTCACAGTTTTTAAACTCTTCCTCAATCGCTTTCATGGTACCTCCAAGACATGTGTATTTTGTGTGTCTCTATCACTAAATATCTAAAGCCTAGAGGTCTGAAAACATAAATCTTCAAGATAAAACCCATTATAATGCAAATGTACCAGTGACTAGCCACCTAATTTTTTTCTGCCTTGAAAAATAATATGGGATTATCAACTAAACCAGTTACAAAAATTATTTCTTCCTTTAAAAATGTGTTTTATTATTTTTTTTTTTTATCGGGGTATTTTTCCTTAAAATATGATTTATTGGGAGTGCAAAGTGCAAAAGAAGTGTTTATTGGGAGCTTCTAAAAAGAAAGTCCCTCAGGTAAGGGAAACTGGTAAAACTGGTATTGTCTTTTTTCGGAAGTTATAGATATTTGGTACACTTTGTGTACCCTTATACGTGATATACATATATTTTCCGTGGTTCCTAGTTGGAACAAAGAGCCTCGTGGTTTCCCTAATCAGAGTTTTACCCGTAAAATAGGGTAGATAGAGTGGCCTTCAGTATCCGGGATTGGTGCCCCAAGCTGGCAAAGGAAAGCGAGGCATTTCTTTCTCACCGATGATAAGATGATAAGTTTTACTCGGTCGACAGAGCCTCGTTACAAATAAAGCAGAGGGCACCAAGTTTTTACAGTTGGTGAGGTTGTCAATTGAAAAGGAGTAGCCATATATCGCGCATCACTTTCCCATTAGCCCCCGTTAGTCTCGTTAAACAGAAGGGTTTCTAAAATATTTGCATTAGTAGTTTTTTCGGATAATTTTTTTGACTATTGTTTGCTACTGTTATTACGGGTCCACCCTCACTATCAATATAAATTATTAGCAAAAAAAAACAAAAAAAAAGACAGAAATTTACGTTTCGATGTTATCTCGAGCTGTGCGCAAAAACTTATTGCCTTTCAATAGAATTCGTACGTAAATTAGAGTTAGGTATTTGTCGAACCGTTAAAAATTAAATCTGACTTCGAATAAATTTTTTTTAATTCAAAAGCATCAACGGCTCACTAGCACACTTACCCTAAATGTAGAAAAGGTTTTTTAAACGCAACTAAACTCTCTCTCTTTGGCACTATACGACTCATAATCGGCGCTTAGGCAAACAATAATGAACTCTTCCAAAGACTGATCCATTAATTGTGAATCGTTTACATTGGTGGTAGTATTTCTGTTAGCAACTCTTTTAATAAATTTATAGAACAAATTCATCAGAAATTTCTCTTCAATCACTTTTGCATCTGGGTATCAAATATATCAGAATAGGCTCAGTTAAAAATAAATATTCCGTAGATAACTACTCCAAGGAAAATAATTTTTAGAGTATTCATCTAAGCACTCAAATGCTTCATAATGTAGGTCCAGAAAATTTGCGGCCTCAGTTTCTGGCAAATTTAATTGGGCAATTAGTCACAAACTCTGAGCTATAGGTGTAAAATTAGACCTTATATAAGTGTATATAATTGGCGCGCCCACCTTTGCTAGGTATTTGACCCAACTCCCAATTTATAGTGTGCTTTTTGATGCTCTAGAGAGACCTACAGTTTTATGTTGTCTCCAAACAGCAGATGATCTTTTAAGGAGCATTTTCTAGACAGCATTGCGCCCGAATGTTTCCCATCGCCTTCCATGGCCACACCCAGACTTTACTGAATGATAGCCACGCACATACCGCAAAATTTTCCCAAATATTGACCCTGCAACAGCAACACTGAAATTAGCTACGCTTTCTTCTTGGCATGTGCAGAAAATATATCCGATAGCAACATAGAATTTCTTCGAGTCTAAAACATAAAAATAATAAGAGGTTTTACAGAGCTCTTAAAGCTAAATAAGCCGAGATTAATAATGAAAAAAAATGCCTTCTCTTTCATAAATGCTCTAAAGGCACGGAGCAATAGGAGTATTACGCGCATGAAAGTGAAAGCCCCGGAAAGGAAGAAAACAGGCAGATAGAGACGGTACAGACCTTCTATTCTATGGAGACCTTAAATTAATTAAAATGAAACGGCACTTATAGGAAGGAATAGGAATTAAGCATGTAAGCGGACGGAGACGGAGAGCACATTTAATGAACACCTTCTGTATAAGTTCAGTTCCCTCAATTGCAAAATGGCGGTAAGGCCTCCAGATTAATACTGAAAATTCTAATCTGGAACGCGCAAAAGAAGTAATGAGTAATTTGAGAGTGCAAGGGTTCGAGAACTTTGAACTATTACGTCGTACAAAAGTTCTAAGATAGAAAAAGTAATACAAGTAGATACAAAAAGTAATACAAATAGATACAACAAAGTTAGTACGGCTTTGCATGAAAAATAGCGGTCAAAGATCACACCCAGATCTTTGAACTTATGGAAGAATTCACGTATAATATTAGCAATATCATAGGATGATTGAAAAACATTAGGCGTATTGGCGATAGTAAATTGAAAACATTTCTTCTTATTTAAAGAGATGTTAGAGTTACTACACCAGCGAACGAGCGCACTAATATCCGATAGCAACATAGGGACCTCCTCTGTATTTCTAACCTACCGAAAACCAGGTACTAATATCATTAATCATTAACGATAATACAAATAGGAGTAAAGACCCTAAACTACTGCCTCGTGGCACCCCTGAAGATGCAATGAAAGATTCCGAGCACTCACCCTCAATCACCACAAAACTTGCAAATATGTAGACAGTCATACATTGGAGATTTTGCATTTACCAATTTTAAACGATTAGATGGATATCCTTGCTATTATTATTTTATTTTATTTCATTTTATTTAATCAGAAATCTCTCTCTTGCAAAACACTTTTCGATTTACACACATTTCTGCCTTTGTTTGTCCTTGTGTAAACTGCAATGATTTTCATTGAATGAGTTTGGCCAATGCCAATTAAAAATAACGATTTATTTTATTATTATAATTTTTTCAGCAGTTTATACTTATCAGACTTTTATAATTTTGTTAAATATTGGTAATTTTTTCTAAATTTTTTTCTATAATATTAATGAGCTTTTGACTTCTATTAGTTCAAAAACATTGGTATTTTTTAATGTTTTTTTCCCCCAGGTAGATTAATGTGTCAAATATTAAATATTGGTAATTTTTTCTAAATTTTTTTCTATAATATTAATGAGCTTTTGACTTCTATTAGTTCAAAAACATTGGTATTTTTTTTAATGTTTTTTCCCCCAGGTAGATTAATGTGTCAAATATTTTTGCGATGAAGTTTACTTTTGGAAGTGTTGCTACTTGTTGCCTGGGAAAATATAAATTTAAATCTTAGTTTTCAACCTAACAAATACATAACCAAATTTAATGAGAAAAACAAATCAGTTATTAATTATTTATCCCAATTAAAATAAGAAGACAAATTGACATTTTTTCTTTTTCCCTTTTTTCTTTTTTTTTCTTTTTCCCAACTTGAAAGAAATAATCACCACTCGCGACCAAATAGGAAAAATAAAAATTATGAGTGCTGAAATTTTGATTTAAAAATAAAAATCGCCGAAAAACTATTTTCTAAAAGCGGTCACCTTCTGGCAGGCAATGACCGGCCTCCGAGTGCATTTCTGTCACGAAAAGACTTCTCATAAAAACAAACTGCCAATCGGAAACGCATAAACTTTAAGGTTCTCTGTATGTGGAAAAAAATTCTGCCGCACACCTGGCATTGCAAAACACTTAGTTTTTCGTTCGTCTATCGATGATATTAATTAAATTCAAATATTTGCTAGAACTATGTTTCAAAACTACGAGGGTTTGCAGTGAATATTTCAAGGTGCTCAACCTCACATTTCCACATTTTCATGCCAATGGCGAAATTTCACACAGGTTAAGAGAAAATATTGAATAGCTACAAAACGAAAATCTTAGCTGCAAAAAGTGTCCTCTTTGGCTACTTTCACGCATATACTTACATATAACTGTCAGCCTAATTGACAGCTCGACAGTGTCAAGAACTAAAAATTATCGCACTATATTCTCAAGGGCAACAAAGAAGCAACGACCAATAAATAGGAAGAGTGTCCGATAAGATTCTTACGTATGATATTCGAGGCCACAAACCCAAAATATCGAACAACACTAAAAATATCTGACATTCGAATATATATACATAAGTATATTTGTTGGCATTTATTGGATTCATATGAATTGTTATAGTAAAACCAAATGGAAAATAAACTATTTATTAATCTAACGTATAGGCGCACGCGAGGCCCGAGAATCACCAAGTACTCCGCCCAGTTCTAATCCTGCATACAAAATCGATGCCACCGACGAACAAGATGGTATGCTCTGTGTCTGTATTTGTGCTAAGAGTTAGCCTTATATTAAAATAAGTTAATCACATACATATAAGCAGTACATTAAAATATTTTAGATATAAACAACATTTTTCCAAATTTTAATATTTATTTTCATATTTTATTTGTATATTTGTAAATGAGGTGCAAAAGTCACATCGCACGCTTCATAACAGTACAACTCATGTATTAACCGTTTCATTGTTTTGGCTACGTATTTTATGTTAGTATTAATATCTATATAACGGCAAATGTGACTCGCAATAGTGGAGCCACTTCTTTTCGCATTCCACTCAAGTTACATCGTCAAGATCAGCAAATGTGTGCAGTTACTTATTTTTGAACATATTGAGATATTTAAGAGTGTTTAAAAAGTTTAGGAAACGAAAACTGAGTGATTCTGCGGTCATTGCAAAAAAACAATATTCATGCCGAAGTAAAGCATTTAGAATTTTGAAACATTTAGCATTTTAAGGTTTAAGAAAGGAGGCATATTTCGAAGAGAAATTCACAAATTATGACGATGCTGAAGAAAATGGAATGGATTTACCCACCTATTTTGTTCTGGTCACGTCAGTTGATAAGCAAGAACCAAAGTCAAACAAAGAAAAGTCGTTGATAATCGCAGCAAAATAGATATTAACGTTTATATTCGATATTGGAGAGCAAATTAAAGAATATTAAATCCGAACTTCTTTTCCGAATTTTAATAAATATATAATAAATGACTTCCGAAAATTCAAACTAGATTTCATAGAATGCGCAGTTGATGAAATTCTTGAATTTTCCAGTTTGAAATATTTTATTACTAAATAGATTGTAATGCAATTTTTTATTTGATGAGCAAAAAGTTTCATTGAAAGAAACATTTTACGCTAAACAATATATTTATATTTTATATTGAAGGAAACCTAAGTTCAAAGAGTAAAGAAGTTTTTCTTACGAGGTGTGTTCAAAAAGTATCGCGAATTTTGAATTTTCTCAGGTTACGTATATTCTAATTTCGATTTTTTTGTCTCTCACTCATGCCGACGAGTTCGGTCATTTTGGATGTTCAATTAATTGTTGACAGCTGCTTTCCTTGCATGTGTTTCGGTTTGTCTTCGATTTTTACCTATTCAAAAAGATGGATCAAAGAACCTGTATCAAATTTTGTGTGAAAAACGAAATTAAGTGCGCGGATGCATTCTGAATGTTGACTGTGTCATACGGAGAAGCTACTTTGGACCAAAGCAACGTTTATCGGTGTTAACCAAATGTTCTCAGAAGGCCGAAAAGATGTGAACGACGAAGAGCGTGCCGGACGCCCGAGCACTTCAACACCAGACAAAAAATTGATGAAGTGAAGAAAATGGTATTGGCCAATCGTCGAATCTCCATTAGAGAAGTTGCTGAGGACCTAGATATGTATATCGATTGGCTCGTGCCATTAGATTTTTTTCAATGATTTGGGCATGAGACGGGTCGCCGCGAAATTCGTACCAAAACTGCTCAATTTGGACCAAAAGCAGTCTCGCATGAACATTGGTATTGAGATGTTGGACTCTGTCCGCGACGACCCAAATTTTCTTCAAAACATCATAACTGGTGACGAATCGTGGGTTTATGGTTACGACGTGGAAACCAAAGCTCAATCATCTCAATGGAAGCTGCCGCACAAACCAAGACCAAAAAAGGACGCCAAGTTCGGACGAATGTAACAGTTTTGCTTACCGTTTTCTTCGATTGCAGGGGCGTTGTGCATTATGAGTTCTTGCTACAGGGTAAAACGGTCAATAAGGAATATTACCTGCAGAAACGCCCGGATTTGTGGAAGAACAAATATTGGCTCTTGCATCACGACAACGCCCCTGCTTGTTGCTTGTGCGCGTCAAAAACAACACTTTAATGATGCCACAGCCTCCGTATTCCCCAGATCTGGCCCCCTGTGTTTTTTTTTTTTTGCTCCCGAAACTAAAGAGGTTCATCAAAGGACGATGCTACGATTGACGAGATAAAGACCGCATCGAAGGAGGAGCTGAACAAGATAAAAAATAATAATTTTTTGAAGTGCTTCAAAGGTTGGAAAAAATATTGGCACAAGTGCATTATATCTCATGGGGACTACTTTGAAGGGGGCAAAATGGATATTAATGAATAAATAAATAATTTTTGATCAAACACAAATTTCGCGTTACTTTTTGATCACACCTCGTGATCTTATTTAGGATTTTTTTTATATGTAAAGCACATCAACATTGGTCGTAATTTAATTTCTGATAACTATAGTAGTTTCACTCTGAACTGTTTGAGACATTGAAAAAGCGGAAAATTAGAGCAGCTGGAACCATTCCACCATCTAACTAGTTAAGTTGTTTTATAGAAGAATAAGAAGTCATACGAATACAGCCTCATTTTAATAATAAATAAAATAAAATAAATAAATAACTAAGTAACTAAAAATCCGCGTCAAAAGGTTCACCAGCTCTCCACTTCCAAATGGTAAAAACATAAAAGTGACGAGGAACTCGTTGGTAATATAATAATGTCAATGACATCGGCTCGAATTTTATTGAAATAGGAATCGGTGATAAAAGAAACGATGGGATAAAGATTTGTACGAAGAGGGTATATGTTGTGCGTATGTATAAAGTAATTATATGAATGGATTTAATGGATCAAATTATCGCATTGACAGCGGTCGGAACAAAAATGAAGAAAGAATGCAAAGTGCACAGAAAATAAAATGGATTTTAGTTCAAAAGTCGCGATATCAATGATTGCGGCTTAAACAGAAGGAAGGCTTTACCGGCGAAAACCAGTTGATAAAAACTGTTCCTTCTAAAAATGGCACAGGCATTTCTGATTCCAATCATCCAAACCGCATAAAAATTACAAATACATACAACCAACAGCGGATCGAGATTTGCATCAACTGGACGTTCTGTCAAGGATAGAAAAAGCACTGGCAGACCAAAAACTATATGTTCTGTTGAGAATATTGCTGCTATAGCGCAAAGTGTAGCTGAACAACCTTCAGGATCGATATCTTGACGTTCTCAACAATGAGCCATTCATGAATCGACTGCTTGGCATATTTTACCTGTAGGCGTGCTCACGGTGGACTAGTGGACATTTAAATCATGATCTTTTTATACATAACATATTTTGAATAAAAATAAGGAGAGAATCTAAATTTTTACATGTCTTATTTTAAACAACATCTAGGCGCGTCTTTGGAAAAAACCTTTACAAAAAGTTATATACTCACATACATATAGTACGTACATTAGTTTCAATAAATAGCACACAAAAACAACAAGTGTACATATCCTATTTAAATTCTTGATATATAATATAAGACCGCCGTAGCCGAATGGGTTGGTGTTTGACTACCAAGCGGAAGTGCACAGGTTCGAAATCCCGGGCGTGTTTCGTGTTAAGTTTATTTCTGCCATGAAAAGCTTCTCATAAAAAAATATCTGCTGTTCGGGCGCGGCCTAAAACTGTAGGTTCCTTCATTTGTGAAACAACATCAAGACGCACAGCACAAATAGAAGAAGGAACTCGGTCAGAAGCCCAAAAGGGTATAAGCGCCAATTATATATACCTACTTAGTCCTGCCATAAGTTGTGGCACAAGCTAAAGCTGTTATAGATACGAAATTATAATACTTTTTTAATGAAGTAAATATTAAAACGAAATCAAATTTTCATTCGAAATAGTCACCTTGAAACGATTAGGCCATTCAAACCAAAGATTATTTGAGATTCTCCAAATTTCTGTGAGGTCTTCGATTGGCCATGTTCTCCAATTCCGACCACAAATTGTAGTCCGCTTGATTCTAATCTAGACTTCCAGACAGCCAATCTTCTGCGGCTATGAACCCAGGAATATTGTTTTTTAGCCAGTGTGGGGGATTTTTGCCGTATGGGCTGGTGTGCAATCTTGCTGGAAGATCCAACGCTCTCCATTGAGGACAGTACTGCTCAACTACTTTCCCATGCCTTCTAAGATAACCTTCAGGTACACTTTTGCCCCGGTCTTAACCCCTTTTTGGCAGAAATGAGAGATGTGACGCCTTTACATGACATTCGACACCAAACCGTTACACACGCTGGATGTTGGCCCCCGCTGAACATTTGGAACAACATTTTTTGCGTCTTTAGAAGTTTTAGCATACATTTTGTCGTTTTGCTTATTAGAAACTTCAACAACAGTGAACATTTTCCCATGTGTGAAAAGAATATTTTCATGACCGTTGACCGCGTGCCACCGAAGAAGCTGCTTGCATCTGTCGAGTCTAATGTTCATCAAGCGCGTCAAGATGACCAGTTGAGCAACGGAAGGCTTTCATGTGCAAATCATCTCTCATTAGTCTTGACATGGATCTGGTCGATACATTCGTTTCCATGGACATGATTTTTTGCTTTCTAAGGGGATTTCTGCGAATTCTTTCTCGAACGACTTTTATGACTGCACTGGTTCAAACCACCCGAGGATTGACCACCTATTTTTCTATGTCTCACTTCAGACATTTGGCGAAAACGATTGATCGTGCGGTAAACAAACATTCGCGAAATATTAAGTTTTTTCAGCAATTCGTTAATCTCACTACCACACTTCTGTGATGCAGTCACCGCACTGCGATTTTTCTTAGCTCACCACTCAAAACTTTTTTCCGCGAATTGATACTCGTCGTATGCATTGTAAAATTTGTCACAGAATTTATGGCAAGACTAAGTACATTCAACTTTAAGACAAAGTCGATTAGAGCATAGCTCTAGAACTAATTTCAAACCCCCTTGAAGAGAAATCGCAATCCGTAATTTACCAGAATGCTAGTACAGTCCAAAGTACAGATGCACATAAGTACGTACGATTTATGAGTATTTTTGAACAATTTTGAAAAGTTTCTAGAAATTAAAAATATGCTGACTCCCTGTCAAAACAAACAAATTATCGAAATATTCAATATATTTCCTATGGGTGATGACAAACGTGTCTAAACAAAAGGTGATGGCTGAATCATGCGGTTTGCAAATTGCGTACTCGTATGTGGATTAGCATTATTCACAAATATAGTACTGATTCTAGGCGCACACTAAGTATTTAAATAATGAGTGATTTCATGTAGCAAGTACGGTCACTTTAAATAGCTTTTTGTATGTATGTATGCATATGTTAAACACAAATAAATAACTTTCCGAGATTAAGTACAGTAAATTATCTCTTTGTTAACACCTCTTCTTTAAATTTTTTCCCTGAAACGATGCCAAGACCCATGACTGAATAAAATGGTAATCCAAAAATAACCGAGGCATTAATTATAACGGGCGCTTTTTAGAACTATATATCTTTTTTGAAATAAAACACGAACAAATCAAACCAAATCAAATCAAATCAAATCATAAGTTATCACTTATCATATTTTGTGATGGATAAAAACATCGTAGTCAAAATTATATTTGATTTGATGCTTTCATGGCGTGAACTGAGTACTAATTGCCGTGCGATACATATAAAATTCTGCGCATATTTCACAACAATGCAATTCGTATGAATTTTAACAGCCATTTCACGAACTGAGTAGTATCTTAAGGCTTAACTCCGGTAGCGAATGGGCTTCATACCAAACACAACGGCTGAAATATTTTAAATCGGCTTTATTAACTTGTGAGTAATAAATCGAAATCATTCTTGGTTCACAACTCGTCCCCTTTCTGTGTTAACCTAGTATCTAAAAAATCATAATTTTCAGTAAATCGATAAAAATGTTTAGAGTTACTTAACTTCTATGAAAAGTTATAACTTATTTGATACAATACTTATAGTAGATACGAGGTTTTTGAATTCGAGTATGTATGTAGATACGAGAAAAATCGAAACACTCTGCAAAAAATTTCTATGATCATTATTAACATTGTATGTTTTGTTTTACGAAACAGGAGTGGTAAGGAGTTTTTCACTAAAAATCTCAATTTCGAAAAAAATGAAGTTACGAGGTTATCACAGAAAGGGGACGAACTGCCTTTTCTCCAATATATAAAAGGAATATTTAATATACGATTCCATAGAAGATCGTGCTGCTAATAATAATATATTAATAAAAGTAAGCTCGAAGCGCAATCAAACTTTTCCGGTGGTAAAATTTTTGTGCGATGTCATAGTCGTAGTCTTATAAAAATCATATTATTAATTGTCAAGACGGATTTTGCAACATCAACCTACAAAACTAGCATTTCTAAAAAGCCTCTTTAAGATATCTCAATACGCATTTTTAGGTGTGGCCGTAGGACCGAACGCAAACCAATTTTACAATTTTTTCTTGCTAGTTAAAAGCAAAATTCCATTTACATGAAAGGTGGATGCGGTCGCCATCCGATTTTCAATATTAACCGTCTTTAAAAGTAGCATGCGTATCGAATGTCATTGATCCGTTGCAAACACAGACGGAAAAACATACAGACCAAATCGATTCCTTTGTGCATTCCTAACAATTTCATATTTTATATATAGGAATTTAAATCTGATAAATCGCAACTTTATTAAGATCGTAAAATATGCAGCGTAAAGTAGTCACATCATTGACTTTCGATAGGGTGAAATCTGCACCAAAAGAAATACCTAAGATGATAAAACGGCGCACGCGAGCTGCCAAGAGCAAACCTGCAGCTGTGTTTCGAACGATGGAAAATTCGTTTGGATGGCTGTTGGGATAGGGGTGTAGAGTATATTAACCTACCTGTATTAATAGCAATAATAAGCAAGCATTTTTAGTTGAAGATAAAATATTTTACAGTGTCAGCTTTCTTATTTAACAGCCACATTTCCTACGTACGATATAAACATTAGATAAAAGGCATATTTCTGTCGCTTTTATTGCTTTCCTATAAGTCATTTCAAAATAATATTTTATCTTGTCTGCCTTCTTTGACCGTGACACTCTATTTACAGAAACATCATATACTTATTCGCAATTTCAAAAGTTGGGGCGCTTTACGGCGCCAGCTACCGTTATTCCACATTTCAAAAACTATTCAGTGGACGATTTCCATTTCCTAGCTGTGTTGGGTAAAGGCAGCTTTGGCAAGGTAATTTTTGTATAAATATTAAATGCAAGTAAACATAAAACAACGACAACTTTTACTTGATCGCATTTTTAATTTTCAGGTGCTCCTGGCTGAGCTACGCGACACCACCTACTACTACGCAGTTAAGTGTCTGAAGAAAGATGTTGTTCTCGAGGATGACGATGTCGATTCAACCTTAATTGAACGCAAAGTGCTGGCATTGGGCACTAAACATCCGTATCTGTGTCACCTGTTTTGCACATTTCAAACTGAGGTAAATAGGAAACCATCAAAAAGTCAAATGAAACATTTTATATTGGTCGTAAATTTATTAGAGAAAGAATCTCATTGCGACCAGAAATCGGTTCGAAAATTTCTAATTTATTCGTTTTTGTGAGTGGGTATTTGTTTCTGCATATCTGTGCAAGCATTCGTACGGCTACATTTTACTTACATACATACATACATATGCTTGAATTTACCTCCCAATTACAAATGATTTAAAGTGTTCCTGTCTCAATTTAAATAACAACAAATGTTGATGTTGCTGTTGCTGTGTCTTTTCGCTTGCATTGGCACATTGCAGCTACTTTCCTATTCTTAGATTCTTAAGTCTTTGGCGCTTTCTATTGCAATATTTACGTTGCTGTGAACTGCACATTTCTACATACACAGGTACTATCAGAGTAACGATAACTACCGTCGGATGTTCTTTCTTGAGATATTTTTCCAAAAGCAGTTTTCAAAAATAAGCAGCATTTATGCGTTCGCATTTGTATGTGTATATGTGCGTACTTGCGTACGAACACCCACTAACCCTGATGTGGTCGTAATTGCGTGTTTTACATGGGCGAGTTTTCGAAATTGTCACAAAATATTCGGTGTACACCTGCCGGCATCCTCCCGGCCACATGCCAAAATGAGCAACCCCAAATAACTCAATTAAATATTTGAGGAAAGGTGAAACGATAAATTTAGCTCATTGTTTGGCCATCGATCGGTGAATTCATTCGAATGAACGCGTTGTCACAGCCATCTCGAGCGATGGCCAATTTTCAAATGTGGATCAGGGCATTTGATTAAAGTGAATGTCGGCATTAATTGCGTACATAGCCGGAGGAGAAATCGGCCCAATTGTCACACCCACACATTATATTTAAAGCAATGGTGGCGTAATGGTTTGCAGTGATTGTTGTGTTGCCGAAATTCGATGAATTACCTCTGCAGCGCCACAAATCAACTATGAAGCACTTAAGTAACTACAAAAGAGTAATATATTTCGATTAGTAGTGCAATTTATAATATGCGCAACAGATTTTCAAAAACTCATCATTTTAATGCCGATCCGTGGTTTGGGATAACAGGGCGCCAGAATATTTCTATTAATTTATTTTCGTAAAGCGATGCGATGTGAATTTTATACCTTAAAATTTCCAACACTGCTATACCAATTTTCTGATATATTGACATCATCGGCCTTAACACATATGCTGTTAGTTCTGCCTTTTCCAAACTGGATAAAGAAGAAAAGCGAATGGATCTGATGATGACAAGGACAAGGCGGAATACCTCCTACCATCACACAAACAGGGGACGCACTCGCGTATCGGCCCACGTCATTGTTGATAGTTATGATTTGAAGGTTGTAAGAGACTTCGTATATCTAGGAACCAGCATTAACACCGATAACAATGTCAGCCTTGAAATCCAGCTAAAATCTCTCTTGCCAACAAATGCTACATTGGACTAAGTAGGCAATTTAGTAGTTAAGTCCTCTTTCGATGAACAAAGCTAACACTCTACAATGCCCTCATCATGCCCGTCATAACGTATGGCGGAGAAGCTTGGGCGATAACAATATCCGATGAGGCGTCCCTTGAAGTGTTTGAGAGAAAGATTCTGCAAAAGATTTTTGGATCTTTGCACCTTGGTGACGGCGAGTATCGCAGACAATGGAAAGATAAGCTGTATGAGCTTTACATAGTGCAGCGAATGGAGATCCAGCGGCTACGTTGGCTGGGTCATGTCGTCCGAATAGATACAAACGCCCCGGCTCTGAAAGTATTCGATGCGGTACCAGTGGATGGTAGCAGAAGAAGAGGAAGGCCTCCTCTACGTTGGAAGGTCAGGCGGAAAAGTAAATACTAGGCTTCACTTGGTATGTCCAACTGGCGCCGGTTAACGCGAGAAAGAAACGACGCGTTGTTAAACTCGGCCAAAATCGCGCAAGTGGTTATCGCGCCAATCAAGAAGAAGAAAAATAAAAAACATGCAGCGATTATGTACGCAATTTACATAAAGAGCGATGGTCCTGTCTAGAACGGTGCAGAATTGCAAAGTGTTTTGTAACAAGTCCGAACAGAAAACTGTCAAACTTTCTTCTAAAACTTGGTAGTGAGCATGTGACCATTATTGGAATGGTTGATCATCCGATTTGCCTGTCTTGCTTGGAGGAGCCGGATAACTTTGAGCATTTTCTCTGCGAGTGTCCTGCCGTTGCTTGAGCAAGACTACGAATTTTGAGTTCCTATGTCATGAGAATGGGTAAAATTCGTTATCTCAAATTGGAGGATATTTTCAGATTTGCCAACAAATCTGGACTACAGGACTATCTCTATAATTATCACAGCCATCTCTGTGTCTATCCTATCTCTTTCTCTCTGTCACTTCTCTCGTTTTCTCCTTGACAACCCACCCTTTTACTTTCCAGAGCTTTGAATACAATGAGCGTTCCAGCCTGAATTTTGTAGGAGTTACCATTTTTTCGGTTTTTTTTCACCTCTTTTCACAATTCAATTTCGAATTTAATTTTCAATAAAAAAGACTATCAAAAGACTAGCATATAAAATCTAGGCTGACTTATTAACATACCCTATCATCAGAAAGTACCGGGAAGGTGATGTTGACTGTTTTCTGCTATTGCCAAGGCGTAGTGCACCATGGGTACCTTCCATCGGGCCAGACAATCATTTAAGAATATTATTTATCCGTTTTGAACAATTCTTGGAATTTGCATGATGATAACGCGCCATCGCACCGAACCCAAATTGTGTTGGATTATTTGACCAAACACCACGTAAATACCATCGTGCAAGCACCGTATTTACATGATATGGTCCCGGGCAACTTCTTTTTGTTTCCCAAAGAGAATGCGGCGAATGTGCTGAAGGCCATCCCTTCGTCGGCCTACTAGGGGTGCATGGAAGACTGGGCTAAACTTTGGCACATGTGTGTTGCTTCAAACGGGTCATATGAAGGAGATAAAATAAATTTGCCTGAAATTTAACTCTGTTTTGCTTTCTTTAAGCGTTCCCGGTACTTTCTGATCATAGGGTATTACATTAGCAAATGCATCTGTTCTCTACATTTTTTAATATTTTTCCAGAGCCATTTATTCTTTGTCATGGAATACCTCAATGGTGGCGATCTAATGTTTCATATACAGGAGAGTGGTCGTTTCCCGGAGGAACGCGCCCGATTCTATGGTGCCGAAATTATATCCGGTCTAAAGTTCCTACACAAAAAGGGCATCATTTACAGGTACAAATCCATTCTGTTACATATATATATACATGCAAACATATTTGAATTCGGACTTATGTACGCAAACTTTTCGTCCAATTCTGCAGAGATCTAAAGTTGGACAACGTGCTTCTGGACTACGAAGGTCACGTTCGTATTGCCGATTTCGGCATGTGCAAATTGCAAATCTACCTCGACAAAACAGCAGACAGCTTTTGTGGTACACCAGATTATATGGCACCTGAAATCATAAAGGTAAAGTCACAAAGCACGAAAGTTAAATTGTTATTTCATATTATTCTCCAATGATTAGGGTGAAAAATACAATCAATATGTTGATTGGTGGTCGTTTGGTGTTTTACTCTACGAAATGTTGATTGGCCAGTCTCCGTTTAGCGGTTGCGATGAAGATGAACTATTTTGGTCGATTTGCAATGAGATCCCTTGGTTCCCTGTCTATATATCAGCCGAAGCTACGGGTATTTTGAAAGGAGTAAGTCTTCTATATAATTTTACTAAAATAGTTTGACGTGCTAAAGAAAAGTCTTTGTATTGGCAGCTACTTGAAAAAGATTACACAAAGCGCATTGGCTCTCAATATAGTCCTGCTGGCGACATCAGCGAGCACATATTCTTCAGACCTATAGATTGGGATTTGTTAGAGAAGCGGCAGTTACCGCCACCCTTTAAACCTCTTGTAGTGAGTATTCGATATCTCAAAAGTTATGGAGTTCATTTAAGTCACAGTGTTGTTATTCTTGTTCACAGAAACATCCCTTGGACACACAATACTTCGACCGCGTTTTCACCAAAGAGCGTGTGCGCCTGACTCCCATCGAAAAGGAGATCCTGCAATCAATGGACCAGAAACCATTCGTGGGATTCACATATACAAACCCACATATCACACTAGACTAAAGTGAATGCTGAAATTTACCTTGTTACACACATTTACTTGCATATATGTATACTTTAAGTAGACAGGAATTAGGATTTATTGGAAAAATACTTTGCTGGGCGTTGAAGCCAAAAGCTGTGAAAAGATTGATTGGAATACAAAGTTTGTTTCAAACCAGTATTTAAACATAAATAATTTAGGTTAGGCAAAGGAGTTTTAAGTGAAAATACTTTAGGGTAAGAACACACTCAGACGATTTACAACACAAATTAGCGTAGCTGAATAGCAACTAGTCGAATCCATTCAACATCCAGATGGTTATTCTTATTACTACGAGTACGTAAAGATCTTTGTTGTGTTGCAAGTAGCCGCTTGTAAAATATTACGTAGATAGTTTTAGCACCTACACAAACACACTTATTTCTTGTAAAAATGTTATCCAGAATAGATTTAGGAGCAAATCATCATACAAGTGAGGATTCGTGTATTGGACTTGTTTTTATAAAGTCTCACAAGCTCAAGCTGTGGGATTAAATTTAGAACTTAACTTGTGAAGCGAGGAAACTCCCATAAAATGATGTCTGTGCGTAGAGATATTCTTATATTTATGATTTAATGTTACTTATATACAAACAAAATTATCGGGAATATTTTAAGTTACTCGTAATGTGTTTTAGAAATGCAAATGTAAATACTCCAACAATGAAATTTATTAATAAAATAATTTTAAAAAATTCAATTTGATTGGTTCTCAGCACAAAAAGAATCCCAGCATAAAACATTAATGTAAAATTATTATTTAATTATTTTCAATTATGGCGTTGAAAAATTGCAAAATACAGGCTACTAGACAAACTACTTGTGGAAACTGATCCAAATTTTTTTTTTTTTTTATATATTTTTTTTATTCCTTGATATCTCTTGCCAAATTAAGAATAAATAGTTTGTACATGAAACTATTTATATAGTTATATGAAGAAATACCGTTCTTAATCAGAGCATAGAGAGGAAACAAACTCAGACCAACGTGAGCGATCTTGTACAATTTTTCGAATTTCATGCCAGGAACATCTTGGTTGGTATTCGGCGTGTGTTGATCGCACCCAAGTTGTTCGTGGCCGTCCTCTACTTCTGGAGCCTTGTGGATTCCATTCTAGGGTCATCTTTGCGATGTCACTGTTTGCTTTGCGTGTGCCCAATCCAACGCCATTTCCTTTCTTTGATATCAGCTGTGGTGGGCTTGCACATTGAAATACTTAAAAGATTTTTGTTGGTGATAACTCTTGACCAAAATATGCAGTGAATAATGCGCAGACATCTGTTGACAAATGTTTGTAGGCTATTGCATATGGTATCTGTGACTTTCCATGTTTCGCACGCATAAAGTAACACTGGTTTGATGCTTGTCTTGAAAATTCGCAATTTTGTTTTTATGCTGATATTTCTTAATGACCAGATTCGATTCATCCTGTGGAAAGCGTTACGAGATTTGATTATGCGGGAACTTGCATCAGCTTCCGCTCCACCATTTTTTGTGTAGAAGTTTTCGATGTCCTCAATTGTAACCAACGTGCCAACCACTTCAAGCGTCAGTGAAGTTTGACTCGCAATCCAACTTGGCTTGCATATCGTATAATAGGGTGTTTTTTTAGAGGTTAGGTTTTCAAGATGAAATAAAACGTATATAATTTAATGTTATGGCCAAGAATTTAGCTTTATTATAAAGATAAAGGTTTGCCATTATGTTTTAAAAATGATACCCATTCAACCAAAAGTGAGCTTCATCGCTGAACAAAATTTTCTTCGATGCGTCGCGCGAACCGAACCATTATTTTCGTAATAAATTTGCACGATTTGCAAACGTTGTTCAGGTGTAAGTCTATTCATTATGAAATGGCAAACCAAACTGAGCATAAATCAAGTGACAGCTGTCAAAAAGACCATCTACGAAAAAAGTAGTGCCAACTTGAAAACCTAACCTCTAAAAAAAACACCATATATTAAGGCAGTAAGTTTAGCGTGTGCTTCAGACAATTTGTGTGTCAAAAAGCATATATCATCGGCATAATCCAGATCGCAGAGCTTCTGATATGGGCGCCAATGAATGCCAGATGGAATATCGATATTTGTTTTTCTTATAATGGCATCAAGTACAGTGATGAACAGCAGCGGCGACAACACACAACCTTGACGCACACCATTGTGAATACTGAACAACTCGCTCTTTTTGCCTTCGAAGAGTACACTGCACACAGCTCCCTCATAAATTTCTTGAATGATGGTGACGATTTATTCCGGTACTCCATTAGTCCTCAAGGAAGACCAAATTGCACGTCTGTTCAAGGTGTCAAAAGCGCGCTCAAAATCCACAAAGAGTAGGTACAGTGGCGATCGCCATTCCGCTGACTGCAGCGTATACGCAGCGTATAATATGATCTACACACGATCTTTTGGGGCGAAAACCATTCTGTTTGGTCCGCAATATGTTGTTGAGAACTGGGGCGATTCTCTCGAGAATGAAAAATGCACAGCGACTTAAATCGCCCTTCTTCGGAATTGATATTATTATGCCCTCTTTCCAGTCGATCGGGATGGTGTTGGTTGACCAGATTTGAAGTAAGAGGGGACGGAATAGTGGGGTTATTTCATCAGCACCGAATTTTAATAACTCAGGTGGCATACCATCCGAGCCAGCAGCTTTGTTGTTTTTAAGCTTGTGGATTGCGGTTTTAATTTCCGTGCTAGATGGGGGCTCAGTCGAGATATACCTGTTGGGATTCCGTCGTCTGTTGATATGCATCAATAAAAATTGCATAAAAAATTTTCAACCTGAAAAATAGAAAAAATTAAAGGATGATATTACGACATTAGTCACGCAACTGTAGGTTAGGTTGGAATAAATGGTTGCCCAAGCGAGGACCACTTGGACAAAGAATCAAAATCGTATATTGTGATACCATACAAAGGAAAAACATAGGGGAAAACAGAAAACCGAACTAGGGGGAAGAAGGGTCTTTGGATTGGAGGATGATGACCAAACGCTTAATGATTACATTGCGTTAACCTCTTCCAGCGCAGGTGTACCGAACAAGTGAAATCCCAGATATCTGCACCTTAGCCGAAGAGCAGGAGGTGCTGAGATGATTCCACCTCGTCCTCTAGACAGCTACCAAAGAAAGGGCTTAGGGCAATCCCAAGTATCACAGCATGGAGACTTAACGCACAATGGCTGATAAAGACACCCACCAAATTCCAGAGTTGCCGATCTGCTCGTGTCTAAAGAATCTCGCGGCTTTGCACGTTTCCGCTCTAACCCGTCGCCCACTGAGTTGACGCGAGTTGGAGCTTTATAGTGCCATCGGGACGTCATTGACCATTCCAAATGCACCACAATATCAGTTGCTTGTATAGCAAATAGAAGGAGCATAGAATGTGGACATTAAGTACATCAGTCCAGAGCCAGCGGATTTGAAACCGACAAACTCTGTGTAATAAATACTTCTTTTGATAATTTAACTGCAAAATCAGAATTCAAGATTATAGAAATTCTAGAAATTCTTTATTTATTCCGTAACCAAAAATTAAAAAAACTAAAACTGATTAGCTAGCAAAGATTATTTCATAATAGTACTTTATTGCATTCATTATTTCAGTGGGTGATCCATTAAAACCTACTATTTCAAATTTGGCGTAATTTCGTGTTGGCTGTACTGCGTTGCTGTTTTGCATTGTAGTCATGGACAATTATGTGAATGCACAACGCAAATAGCAAAATGATGAGTTTTGCGGATACCGTCCAGGCGTTTTAAAATGTTGGCTATCGCGGAGATCATGGGATTGGACGCCGTCAGATGCCTTTTGTTTTCATTTTCACAAAGAAATGGAGCTTACTAAAAACCCACGAACGATTCCCACTGCACGTGACTACCATTCCGTTGATCCAGAGTACTATTTCACTGCCCGTAGGTAATAGCGAACTTCTAACCTCTTTTCTGCCATGAAAAAACTTCACGTAGAAAATATCTGCCACTCTGAGGTACCTCTAAACTATACACAAAAAATTGGAAGAGATGCTCTGCCAAACGTGTCAATATGATTATTGAATTAAAAGGTGAGATGAAATACGCCATTGCACATTAATTCAAATTTATTTATTAAAATAAGAGCAGCAGATCTTTGTATTTCAAATTGTAAAATAGGTGGCACTAAAGGGTCACCCCCATGTGCAAAGTGGGTGCACATTAAGTAAATATATTTGATATGAGCCATGCACGCTCATAGAGCCAAAATACATATGGATTTGAAGCCGACTTTGTTGCCAACAAATTTAGTTTCACACTTTTTTCCCTCACGTTTTGATCACGCTTCTTAACTACACAAGAGAAAATTAACTCATTAAGAGATGCGCTTAATCTCGAAATTTTCATAACAGCTAGCGCTACCGGGTGAAGACACATTTCGATTATGCAGGCATATAATTATACAAATACATATGAAGGTAGGCATGTGTGTACACCCATCTGCTACAACTGCGTGCATCAATACATTTAAATATTGCTTTCAACACCCTAAACCCGAAATCATACATAACTAATTTTGTTTGCTAATCCCGAGTGTTGCTTCATAGTTGTATTCACACATGCGCAGTATGCCATGGTGTGTGAAGTACGTGGGTATGTGTACCGAATCTCGTTTCATTGGTAACGAATGCCAGTAGATAGCTCACTATACTGCTAAGCGCCAAAGTGATTACTGACTGCTGTTGGAGACTCGTATTAAATTCTCTTCAACCAGCAATATTTGTGCTAAAACCTACTAAATACTATTTACTTTATCATAAAGGCATATGAACGACTTTAATTATAATTCTTTATTATCTTTATTCTTTACAGATTTTTCGTTGTTAAATTAGAAATATGTATTTCGTAAGCTTTTTTACAAATATAATATTTAGCAAATTGATAAACACGAAATTCAGACCGTAACCATTAATCCAAATGGTTTCTAATGTCACTAATTAACTATTTTGTGAATACCGCGATTAAAGCCGTCTGTCTACTTTTACTTTTCTTCGTTATTCATTGACACACTTAACAACTGGAAACACTTGATACCCTAATTCAACATTTAATTCAATCGCAATCAGATAGGATTTTAGTTTACGGCGACTACTTAAGAAGAAAAATAATAAAAATGCAAAGCCGCTTATGCTCTTTAACGTCTCATATTTGAAAATGCACCCAACTATTTTTTTACACGGTATCTACCGTTGTTATAAAAGCGTGCAAAAAAAAGTTCGTGTAAAAAATACATGCGACAAATGGTATTGGGAGATGTTCCACAATTTAAAAAAATCGTGTAAATGAAAAACTTTAAATATTTTCCCTAAAAATCACGTAAAAGAAGTAATAATGAAATCCATATTACATATGTAAGTATGTATTAAACAAAAAGAATTCATTTTTATTACAAAATATTAAAATTAGTGTACAGTGAAATCCAATCAATCCATAAGTACAAGACGTATAAAAATTCAAATTAAGAAAAAAACGGCCGCCGTAGCCAAATGGGTTAGTGCGTGACTCCATTCGGATTTCAGAGAGAGAACGTTGGTTCGAATCTCGGTGAAAGACAAAAATGCAGGAAAAGTTTTTTTTAGTAGCGGTCGCGCCTCGGCAGGCAATGGCAAACCTCCGAGTGTATTTCTGCCATGAAAAAGCTCCTCATAAAAATATCTGCCGCTCGGAATCGGCTTGAAACTGTAGGTCCCTCCATTTGTGGACTAAAATCAGGACGTACACCACAAATAGGAGGAGGAGCTCGACCAAACACCCAAAAAGGGTGTGCGCGCCAATTATAAAAAAAAGGAAAAAACTATTTTACAACCATTTATTTATTTATTTGCTTGTTAAGCACATGAATATAATATATTCTTATAGGCTAAGTAGATATTTTTTAAGGTTAATAGGCATTAAAAACAAAGAAGGTACAATTCAACTATTTATAATAAATATTCGAAAGTTTCTATAGGCGATCTCTAGAAAATAAAAAATCTATCGCAACAAATTTAGAGGTTTTACTAAACTCAATTAAGGCTCTTGTAATAGGAGCATTTCGAGCATAAAGCGATTTTGAGATAGCCAAACTAAACAGAAGAACTCCAAACTACGCAGAGCCCTTCCCCGAATGTTAAAGAAAATCCCCTTAAGAAACACTGGGCAGCCAGCGGCATTGCGGATCAAATAAAGAATGAAAGACAAAGCTAAGATTATGCAACTATTCATCAGTACTTGATAACAAGCGTGCCCATTTGTTCGGTTTCATTCAAATTTTTAACGGCTTCAAAATAAAGATTCAACATTCAAAATCACTTTTTTATTCAGTAAACAAATGATTCAGTAACAAAATTGGATGATTATTTTTGCGCCACCTTCTACAAAGATTACCTTGAATTTTAATTCACAGATGCACTTGGTTAGCTGTAAAATGCACCTATTACTCTTACACGAAAAATGTTTACTTGATAAGACATCCTTTTAGGAATCAGGTTTTGTTTAGAAAAACATTCTTGTTTTGAGATTCGTGTAAGAACGACAATTTACTAGTGAACTGTGTTATTTCAAAATCATATAAAAAAGGCGTGTAAAAACGATTTGGGGGTAGTTGAACAGGAAATTCGCATAAGACACGACTTTATGTTAAATCTATAGAGCCAGCATTTTCCATCGGAATTCTTTTAGTGAAGCCGGAGTTGTACAAACAGTGTATGCCAGTAAAAATCATTAAGTTATTTTTTGCAATGTCTACTTTTTTGTTAATTTGCACTACTTTATTTATAAAAAAATCTGTTAAAAATTTAGAGCGCATGAAAAACAATGTTATGCTATTTTTCAAAAGTAGAAGTTAAGTAAATTTTTGAGCCAACCTATTGGTAGAATACCTATATATGTATTAAAAAAGGATAAATTTTAAAAATAATTAAAAAAAAATAGTTCTTCGATTTGCAATGTCACTTACTGTTTTTATGTATGCAACCGCCGGAGCCGAATGAAGAAACAAATTTATATAGCAGTTGCCCTATTATCGGTTGCACTTATTTCTCGGCCTTCCTCTGGTACCACCACCAGGTACCGAATCGAATATTTTAAAAGTCGACCCAGCCAACGTAGCAGCTGGATCTTTATTCGATGCACTATGTAAAGCTCATACCGCTCATAAGTTCATCGTCTGCGATACTCGGCGTCACCAACGTGCCAAAAATCTTCCGCAGAATCCTTCTCTCAAACACTCTAAAGGACGCCTAATCGGATATTGCCATCGTCCAAGCTTCTGCGCCATACGTTAAGACGGGCATGATGAGGGCTTTATAGAGTGTAGAGGACTATACATACTACTCAATTGCCTACTTAGTGCAAAGAAGCACTTATTGACAAGAGAGATTTTCGTTGAATTCCAAGGCTGGCATTGTTATCGGTGTTAATGCTGGTTCCTAGATATACGAAGTCTTTTACAACCTCGAAATCATAACTGTCAAAAGTGACTCGCCGATACGCGAGCGCGCCGTTTGTTTGATGACAGGAGGCACGTCGATTTGTCTTCGTTCATCACCAGACCCATTCGCGCTGCTTCTTTATCCAGTTTGGAAAAGGCAGAACTAACAGCGCGCGTTAAGGCCAATATCATCGGCATACGCCAACAATTGTACGCTCTTATTAAAAAAAGAAAAAGCAACTATGCAATTAGGCTCTGTAAAGCCATGTTGAGTACAATCAGGTCTGAAAAAGTAATAAAGTTTCTTTAAGTGAAGCCTCCTTTCACTTCACAAACGTCGTCAACAAATTTAAAAGCAAAAGAAGGCGTGGATTAAATTGTCATACTGGGGAATACTGTAATCTCTAACCACGACTGTTAACTTACATAAAAGGATGCAATTTTGATGCAAGCGGTAATGGAGATAACGACGAAGATTAATAGTTACTTCCTATTTGGTCAGAGTCATTAATTGAATACATACAGCTCGAAAGCATTCATTGCGGCGGCCAAGCCACCTTCATTTAAAAGGCAATTTAATAGTTCACGGAAGCACTAAATTAAGAACAGCAGTGAATCATGACTTCACCAAGTTCTACTCTGAATATGTTAACATTAAAAAACAGACTTCACAAGTTGGCACAAATGGTTGGCGAATGGAACTTATAGAATCAAAATTTAAATCAAATTAAATTTTAAGTCGCGGTTTTCGGGGTAGATCATTCAGTTTTTACAGAACTGAACGTTTCTTTCCACACACATTATAAGAGTTAAAAAAAAGTCAAAAGAGTTACGTTTAATAGAAGGAAGAAAATATGGCCTGATGACGTGGAAGCAGACTTAAAAGTGATGAACTTTTGTAATTGGAAAAATGCTGCAAGAGAGAGAGTGAACTGAAGGAAGATTGTTGATGAAGCTGTGGCTCACCACAGACTGTAGAGCTAGAAAGAAGAAGAAGAATAACGATTTTTTTTAATTTTGTTCCATTTTCAGCGCCCTATTTTCATATATTTTGCTGGCGAAGTGAGGATATCAAATACTCCAGCAAAATGTATGGAGCAAATAAGGCATCTGGTACATATATGTTTCTAAGTTCCTAACTGGAAAACTATTTTTCGATTGTATGTATGTTTGAATCTTAAAGTAATCTTATTCGACAAGTTCGGTTATTTTTCTTGTAAGAAAGAGTGTGACCATGGAGGATGTATAGAATACAATGCCCTAACAAGAATCTTCTCTTGACGTTAGGCGTCTTAACGAAATTTTCTATGGCATTCCGAAAAGGTTCTTCGGTTATGGACGTACGCGCTTCCCTACCAAAGACTTCAAAGAAATAAATCTCACGTCAAGTCGGATGGTCTGCGTTTTAGTACTCGATTTTTTCAACTTTTATTCACTCTGACAGCTGTCGAATAAAAACGCTGAGCAGCCAGCATAACACCAAAAGAGATGGCATTAATGGGTCAACATTTACATAAAAGCATAGATGAGCATATAGGCTAAAATTTGTCTGTATGTAAGAGCGAGCGTTCAACATGATTTTACACGTAAGTTAAGGCAAGAAATAGACCACACTAAATACAAATGCAACTCATTAACCGACATGAATAAATAAAAATGAAAAAAGACACTTTGAATATATTTCGGACACATTAAATCTTGCAGCTTCACTAAGCATTAGGTAACTGCATTGATTATTACTGTTAAGTTATTATCGTTTTTGTTGTTTTTCTTCAGACATTTGCCTGCTTTGTGGTTCGTGTAAACATTTAACTGACCATGCAATTGACTTGCCCCCACCAACGCTTCGTGTTTTCATGCCATTATCTATCATAGATTGAATATATGAGAAACAACAACAACTCCAAGTGCATGTTTTTTTAATGCTGCAGGAAACCCTCATTGTGTTTCTCAAGTTTGTGCTTCCAGTCTTTTGTTTTTCGTATAAATGATTGGCGCTCGACTCGATCTGCATCACTTCGAATTTCAGCTGTCACAAACAAGTCATCTTCTCTGTATTTCCATTACCAAGCATTCAAAGAGAATACGAAATGAAGGTAAATTTTTAGTAGTCCTGGAGTAAATATTTCGGAATGTGTCTAATTTGTTCACTAATCTCTTCATAACAGATCTTTGTTTGTCTACTCGCAACTTTGGTTGCATCAAGTTCGGCGGGCTTTTTAGACGGTAGCTCAGGAGGTGGTGGTGGCGGTGGTCACGGCGGTGGTCATGGCGGTGGTCACAGTGGTGGTCATAGCGGTGGATACGGTGGTGGCCACGGAGGATACGGTGGGCCGGGGGGCAGCGGAGAAGTGAAGACTATTCAAATCATTCATGAAGAAAGTGCAGGAGGCGGTGGAGGCTATGGAGGACACAGTGGTCATGGTGGTCATGGTGGTCATGGTGGTCATAGTGGTCACGGTGGTCACGGTGGTCATGGAGGATATGGTGGACATGGTGGCGGCAATGGCGGCGGCATCGGCGGAGGTGAAGTCAAAACAATTAAAGTTATTCACGAGCAGGGAGGAGCAGTAGGTGGGCACCACGGACACAGCGGGGGACATGGCGGCGGTATCAACGGAGGAAGTAGCGGAGCAGGCTTTGTGATCAAAGTTATTCATGAGCAAGGAGGCAGCAGTGGATTTTCTAACGGTTATGCTGATAATGGGGGTTACAGCTACGGCGGCGGTGGGCATGGCGGTGCAATCGGCGGAGGTGCTATTGGCGGAGGTGCTATTGGCGGCGGTGAAGTGAAAACAATTAAAGTCATTCATGAGCAAGGGCACTCTGCTGGAGGCTATGGAGGTGGACATGCAGCAGGCGGTATAGGTGGTGGATCTAGTGCCGGTGAAGTCATTAAAGTTATCCATGAGCAAGGTGGTGCCGCCGGAGGATATGGACATGGTGGCATTGGTGGAGGCAACAGTTACGGCAGTGGTATTGGAGGTGCGATTAGTGGCGGTGATGTAAGCACCATTAAAGTCATTCACGAGCAAGGTGGTTCTGTCGGAGGTCATGGAGCCGGTCATGGTGGCGGTCATGGTGGCAGTGCCCATGGCGGTGGTGAAGTAAAAACAATCAAAGTCATTCATGAACAAGGAAGCGGGCATGGCGCTGGAAGCAGCTATGGAGGTGGTAGCGGTCATGATAATTTTGAAACCGTGAAATCCCTCAAAGTGATCGGTGAGTTGAACAATGGTGGTCACTACGGCGGCGGCAGCAACGGTGGCAGCTATAATGGTGGTGGTAGCTACAACGGCGGTGGTGGTAGCTTCAACGGTGATGGTGGAGCAGGCTACTTGCCGCCAGTCAACGACTATGTACCCCCATCTCACGGCGGGTCTGGTCACCTGCCTCCAGTGAACGAGTATGTACCCCCATCTCACGGTGGGTCTGGTCACCTGCCTCCAGTGAACGAGTACGGGCCTCCAGCAAATAGTTACCTGCCACCTGCAGTGTAATGAGTGCTTTAAAAAGAACTGTTTATTAATATTCTAGGTTTAATAATTTACTTATATTTGTAGCCGTTGCCATTGTCTTTGTAAATACTTCTATGCGCATCACCACATAAATTAAAAAAAAAAATATTAAAAAAAAATATTTTAAAACCAAAATAAAAGTTTCGTTTTTTTCATAAAGCATTTCTTCTTCATTCGACTATTATTTAATCATGTCAAGTATCGACGCATAGTTTGAAGCACTTCAAAGCTCTCATTTCACTTTCTATGCTGCTAAAACATCGTAAACATGCCAAAATGACCGCTACGCTAAATGGCATGAAGAGTTCGCTGAGACTTTCGTGAATTTCGAAATATTTATTTCCAAAGTGCTTTTTGTTTTTGTGTTTTTTGATTTTATTGTGATTTTACTGTTGTTATTATTACAGCAGTCTATGAAGTGGTAAAACCCCCAAACAAAAACCAACGCAATTTGGTGCAAAGACTATAAAATGAATTAGTATTAACCGGCCTTAGCTCAGTTTTCACAAAATACTGGGGGCGTAAATAACTTTTTACAAAATCTCCATTCACATAATGAACTCACAACTCACTGTGCGTATATATGTATGTGTAAGTATACAAAGAAGCACTAATATCACGTTCAGTAATTAAAAAAAAATGTTACATTTAAACTTGGAATACTTCCAGCTCATTTATGTTCTCCTGACGTACTCAGCCAACTGCGCAGTAGGCAGTCTCTTTAGCTGGGGAAACCACTATAGCACACCTGAAATAAGAGGCGGGATCGGTGACGGCTACATATATCCAATAAGGCCAGCCAATGTACAGCATGTTCCTCAAGTGGACAACTACGTTCGAACATACAAAGTGATAGTCGCGGACAAGCGGAGATAGTCCAAGGTTCATGATTGTTAAGATTTTAAGAATCATAAAAATACAGGGATCTCACAGTCAGACAACACCGATAGAATGCTGAAGGTGGACCACTACGGACCAAAACAAACAAATAAATTCTTAAATTCAAGCGTACGATTTGGAATTGCTGGCTGTATAGAGATCAACTGCTTAGTTCTTTTGTCCCTAAATGAGAATTTCGCCCTCTGCTAAGACTATTTTCAAGTTATATAATATATAACATTTCCGATGAAAGAATTGAAGTAATTTGCTTTATAGTGGCCATGGTAATAGGAGGCACTGTACCAGTAGAGCCTTTTATCTGGGCAAATATTTTGTACAACTTCTCTTTTTTTTAATTTTTTACATAGGCACATTAACAATCTTCGAAAATGGTTGTTGTTGTTATTTGAATTTTTTTTTTACTTTTATTTAAGTGGTGGAATGAAACCCCACAAAACGCTAGCGGAAACCACCGTCTCTGAGCCAGTGATCTCTAAGGCTAAAATTCATTGTTAACTACTTTAATAAACGAAAGCAAATTTACTCTGTACTTTTCATTTGCATGTGATAAAACCGATTTAAAGTCTATATAGTTATCATATAGTTCAATTTGCGCCTTATTGGATTAACTCTGATACAATGAAAAGCTTGATGTGTATAAGAGTTAACTTCTCCGCCCTTACATGGCTCTGAGTCGATGGCACGAATCATGTGCAAGTAACCGTCGTAAATGTGGCCAACCAATATTCTGTTGATAAGTTTAATTTCTTTATTATTTTTAATTCCGCTTGCGCTCACCAACTACAACGTTTTCTTATGGTACCTTCTACAGCAAAAGTAATGTTGAACCATGGAGGCTTCGCTTTTTCGAAAGAGGGGAAAGCTCAGCTCTCAAACTTTCCCTAGGTGTATAAGCTTTCAGTCACATTCAAGGTTGCCATGCCAAAAAATCAGGGTTAACTGTTTCCCCTTTTCTAATTCAAGTAAAAGGGCGCCAGTTTTGGTTCTTCTTATGCCTTTCGCCGTTGTGGTTTCGTCTGGCATGGTCTTTCCTCGGATGTTTTTGAGGATTTCAGCATAACTGTGGCCCTCTGCCGGATTTACCAACACAGCCTCCGATTTTGGTTTTGGTATTCGTTCATTCTTCTTTGGTTCGCTTTAGCCTACCTTGCTCCATCGTTCTGCGCTCCATCACTTCCTTTTGGCACGGTTTTGGGCCCACGGTATTCGTCCAGCCCAAATACGGAAATTTTGCCCATTGGCGTTGCCATTGATCCAAAAATGGGTCTCATCGCTGAACAAAATTCGGATCCCTACGTGCATGAATCAATTTTACGATTGGTAAAGGTTTTTGAAGCGTAAGTCTTTCCGTGATCAAATGTCAATGAATGCTGAAGAAAATTCTAAATACATAATTTGACAGTAGTCACGCGTGATATATCAAGAAACGCCTAAAGTCTGATCACCCTATTTTGTTGAATTTGTTATTATGAAGTATTTGTTTATAAAGGTAAACATGCAGATTGGTATTTGGCTGAGCTCCTCTTCCGATTTGGGGTGTGCTTCTTAATGTTTTCCACATTATACCCTGAGATTTGAACACTTGCACTTCCGAATGCTAGTAACGCACCAACTCATTCGACTAGGCGACCGCTGTAAAATACTGGCTACAAACTCAAGATACCTTTTTGTATTATATATTTAAGCTAATATAATATTTCCGCAACTGTTTGTGACTCTCTTCTAACTGTAGCAAAAAAATGCAATGGATATGAAGAAGCACTAACACCAAAGCCTAGTAACCATAGCTAAACCGGCTCTAAAACAAGCTAAAAAGTAGCGGGAACTATTTCACTTAAGTTTTTGTGAATTGTTAGTGTATTTTAAAACAGAAAAAGTTAATGAAAGCCCACCATACTTTTACTTCCACAGTGAGGGCCGAGCCCACGACCTACTACAATGGCCGCGGTGGCTAAATAGATGCCTTGCTGCTAATTCGCACTTGTATCTTACCCAGATACGTGTCTACGAGTATGAATGTATGTAAGCCACGAGATGCAACTATTGAGACATTGCCTATGACTTCTCGTTATGGAAACTCAACAGCTCCACCTACTTATACAACCGGCGCTCATACCACATTATTATTAATCAATGTGTCTTCGACTAAAGTGAGCAAATAATAAAGCAGTTTTATCGTCAGCTTATAAGGTCTCTAAGTAGGTTTATTCATTTTTTATCAGAGTAAATTGATGAGCATTACCAATATACGAAATAACAGTGACGAGCCAATGCTCCAAACTACTATTTGCCCTTATTTACATATTCATGAAGCCGCGGTGTTTGACCTCTTCAACTTACATATGTATGTATGTATGTATGTGTCGTGCATGCATTTCGTGATAGATTTCCAATATTTCTCCCAATCGCAATCGCATCACCTTTTAAAATACGCATAAACATCAGTATACACATGCACATGCATGTCTATTTTCGTATATGTGTATGTATGAAGGTATGAACGTAACATAGGTTATGAAATTTATTTACAAAATGTGCATTTCGAG
Source organism: Anastrepha fraterculus (assembly GCA_037575425.1). Lineage (NCBI taxonomy): Eukaryota > Metazoa > Arthropoda > Insecta > Diptera > Tephritidae > Anastrepha > Anastrepha fraterculus. The sequence continues at coordinate 221,945 of JAYXIM010045825.1, forward strand.
TTCCGCCTCATTTATATGTAGATATTTAAATTCAACGAAGTATAAAATACTTCGCAGATGGCATCAACGCTGTTAGTTCGACCCATAGTTGCAGTCCTTCAGTTCGGCGGAGTTCCCACAACCTTTGTCTAAGTAGGAAGCTTCCAGTATGAAGGTTGGTTGCGAGATGGTGGTTTTTGCATACATAACAACTTGGACTTACAGCATTTTTACTTCCAGGCCATTATTTACGTTTTGACGGTGCATCTGGCTTTTTGTGCATATGGAAATCTATTCGCTGCAAGTGGTTTCTTTGCCGACATCGGATTTGATAAAAGTTATAAGGACTATAAATTGAAAGACATAGTAGTCGATGATGGTATTGGAACTTTAGCCGTACGCCCCACTATCAAAGGTTATAAGGGTTTTAAGTACAAGGATATAGTAGTGGATAAGGGTTTCGCACCTATAGCCATACGCCCCGCTATTACCGGTTATAAGGGTTTTAAGTACAAAGATATAGTAGTCGATAAGGGTTTTGGACCTTTTGCCGTAGGACCCACTGTTTATGATGGTGTTGGTGGGTACGAAGTTCTCAGAGACGATGATGAGCAAATCTTTGAAGAGGGTCATGAAAGTAGACATAGTGGCCATGGAGTATCCGTTCGTCATGGAAACCATGGCGGATTCGATGGCCAGCAAACAGTTAAAGCAATCAAAACTGTTTCAGACGAAGACTTTGATGGGCACGGAAGTGTAAGACACGCAAACCAAAAAGTGAAAATTACGGAAGTGATCCAAGACGAAGAGGGAAGTGAAAACTCTGGGAGATTTGGAGCACATGTTCCTAATGGAGGTCATAGTGGATACAACCAGCACTCAAAACAGAAAACAATCAAAGTGATTCACGTCGATGACGAAGCTGCCGATGATGTCGCCCATACCGGAGATGATGCACAGCAAGAATTTGAAACTATTAAAATAATTCACACAAAAGCCGGACGCGGCACACACATCGGGCATAGAGATCATGCTAGCATTGATGGGTATGGCAAAAAGAATGATCACCAAGTAATAAAAACAATTCAAGTTATTCATAATGAAGGAGGCTACGCTGATAATGGTGGTTTCGGAGCTCATAGTGCGTATCCAGACCACTTCCCCCGCGATCATCTTGGTGGAATTCAAACGATAAAAATCATTCAAGATGGTGATGCCGGTTATGGTAGGCATGCCGGTTTCGGTGGTCGTAGCAACGGTCGATATGGTGAATACGACGGTAATGGCGGGTCCCAAGCAATTAAAATTATCAAAGTAATTCATTCTGGTGAGGAAAAATCTGGCCTTGGCGCCTTTAGAGGTCAAAGTGGTTACGAAAGACATCACGGTCACGGTCATCATGGATATTGAGGATGGAGTGGAACTGGTAGCAGCCGCTACGAAGGAAACCTAATTAAAATGTTCCATTAGGAGGCCGTAGGCGTTTATTCGTTACCACTTCTGTTGACCGGTTGATTTAACGAAAGAAGCCAACTCGGATGCTCAAGTGGCCTAAGAGCTTCACTTCATTTTTAATACACTTGTTGTTGGAATCAAAAACTCGCAACTGAACTGATTGAATTAATTTTATTAAACATTGTAGAATGTACGTGGATATGTAAGCTACTCCTTTTAAGAATAAATTTTTAATTACACAAAACTTTTTATATAATTATATTTAATTTTATTTGTGGAACTGCATGAAAATGTCAGCAGAGAAAAAACCAAAATCGAAGGACGTAAATCAGAAAAAACTCAATTTATTTTACTGGAATTTTGTCATTTATCATTTATTCAAATGCGCACAATGTGTGTATGTAGATTTGTATGTACATATGTATGTGTGTAAAAATAGAAAACGTCATTTCCGGAGTCAATTTAAGCAGCGCCTCACTCTCAGATATCCAACCAGTAGTGGCGAACTCGCTTTACATTTTCACTTGATTGCACCGGTCGCAAAACGGTTTGCCGTCTACGTTTCGCAGGCGCCATTGTTGAGTCCTCCATTGCCGTTAATGCGATTGCAGTGGGTTTCCAAGTATCGAGTCCGAGTTTCTCAATGTCACGCCGTTTGTCTACTTTCAAATCTAACAAATGTTCACCATCTTCATCATACAATTTGAAATGCCTGATACTCTTCTGGGAGCGCTCCGAACGTAGTTGTAGTCTACGGCTGGTCGAATTAGTTACTGCATTACTGGAGTTATGATGGTTGGAATTCATGGACTTGTTATGAGTTGAAAAAACGGGTGTGCCTTTGTTCCGCTTAAAATCGACCGGTTGCCATTGCGAGTGCTTTTCACCGTTTAGGACTGTTTCATATTGCACATCTCTTGAAGGCATTTGGTGAGCGACGCGCGCATTTTGTGCATTCTGTATTCGCTGTATTACCGAGAACGGAAGAATGTCTTGCACTGAGCCCGGGAATCCCCTATAATGAAGTTTCACTGTGGCAATAGGAGATTTGTAATACTCGCGCAAGCACATTGTTAACGAAATGTGAATAGATACAACAACAACGACTGCTAATACTTGCACTTTTGAAATCATAGCATTAAAAAAACCGGTACGTATGTAAAAACTCGTATTTATGTCCATCTATTAAAATAAAAACACAGCGCCAATTATTCACTAAGTTTTATTTATTTATTCATTTATTTGCTATTCCGGGTGTTATCTACAAATATTCGTTTGCTTATGTTGCGTTCGCGAAGTGCACCGGACTGCGGATGTCGCTCAACTCTTAGCTACGCAACGTCAAGTTTCTGTCAACGCGATCTTGTGGTTCATAAAAGAAAGACGGCCCAATTTTTAAATATGATTAAAAACGGTTCGTTTACGAGCTTTTCTTTTCCCATGCCAAGTGCACGCAGCCCATGTGAGTGTGTGTGGATTGTGTGCTTTCGTGTAATTACCGCATTTTTACTTTAATTTCAAGTACGAGCCAGTTCCTCCATCAAACTATTTACCAACTTATTCTTCTTCACAACTGTTCACCTGCATTTAGGGTGATTAGCTCGTGACCCCTTAAGTAGCGTCTGGCTCTTTTACTTTCATATATTTTTCCAACGCCGTTGTTATTCTAAATTACGATATTTCATGGAGCGTGTGAGTGCACACACATCAGGTCGCCTCTCGCTGCATTCGTTCGGGTGGTCTCTAAAATCTGACTTTTGTGTATAAACAAGTTTAAAGACGAAATGACTTTCAAGAACAATTCAGCGGCAACTGGCTGATAGTAAAATATTGTATGGTTTCAGACAGGCTCTTCACAGAGCAGAATTGGGCAGTTCTTCGAACAGAGAAAGAGAAATATATCAATCAAAGTAGAAATTCTCCAAATCGAATACAACAAGCGAGTCAAAAGAATTTATTCTAGCGAACAAACAATTATTTTTCACGCCATGTAAACCATATCCACGATACCCATTTTAGAATTTGTACCTTTCCTCTCTTCTCCTCTCCTCTCCAATGTGGCGCACGTTCCCCAAAGGGCAGATGGTTTTTATGAGAAGTTTTTCCATGACGAAAATAATATACTCGCGAGCTTGTCAATGCAAACCGAGGAACAACCACAGTTAGAAAAACATTTTAAATCATTCGCTCTTTGATGTCTGGAGTTGATTATGAAACCAGGAGGAAATTCTAGAGAAGGTCCCGGGTAAACAAATCGACACGGTCCACTGTTCCATAATCAGAAGCTGACTATACGACACCCCATCTAATTTTTGTATCTCCACCATCCTTAATTTGTTAATATTGTTTTCACCTAATTCTTTTTTTACACGAATTTTTATTCACACGATTTTTTTGAATTTATTATTATTTTATTCATTTATCAAATATTACATTAAACTAAGTTAAATAAAGATAAAATTCCAGATTGTTACGTAAGTTCTTATAACGTCTTTTAAAAAATTTAAACGTCTTTTCCCCCCGTCTTGGTCTTAACTGTTTTCGTCGTTTCTTCACAAAATCGTTTCTTGCATCGGAGTTCTAGTCATTGCCAACTTTCTCCACTTCTTAGGGTTTAGAGTTAGAGTTTCCACTCCACATTATCTTGTTAGCATTCCGAGAACACTCAGGTGAAGATGTGATAAAAACTTTTTAGACATATCCAAGTGAAAATACATTATTAACGAAGGTTCCCTTTTATTGGGTTGGGGAATAAGTTCGTAACGTTTTTACCGAAGACTTTTATTTAAACAAAAAACAATAATTAAATCTATAAATTAATCAATTATATATTCCTCGTTGCTCGTCGTTGCTCCTCGCCCTTAATATGGTTTGACAGGGAGCGGAAATGATGGTAATAGTTCGGAGCAAGGTCTGGAGAATACGGGGGATGCTGAAGGACCTCCCATTCGAGCTCTTGGAGTGCGGCTTTGACGACTTGTGCAACATGGGGCCTGGCGTTGTCGTGAAGGAGTATGGTTTGATCATGTCGATCAGGTTTTGCAGCCGAATAGTCTCATTCACACGGTATAGCTGGGTAATGTAGAGCTCCTTGTTGATCTTCTTCGGATGAAGAATTCGAATTCAAAAGGCCTTCCGCTGCGGGGCGTGTCATCGACATCAAAGTCGCCATTTTTGAACTTTGCAAACCATATCCGTGCTGTGGACTTGCCTATGACACCCTCTCTTCTGGGTATTAACATAGTTTTGTAGAACAAAAATAGTTCTGTCGAATGAATACTTACCTTTTTCAAAACAGCAAACAAATCGTTGTAAAATAAAATAAAATTAAATTAATTTAAATTAAATTAAATTAAATTAAACTAAATAAAATGTAAAAACGAACTTATTCCCCAACCTAATATAATAAATGGTAAATGTAAAATAATAATGAAAATGGTACGAGTATTGTTGTTTTTCAAGATATTCTCCTCTTAAATGCCAATACACTTCTGAATTCACTTGAACAATTTTCAAAGCAAAAATATTGATTCAAAACACACAGAACCGGCCTAGGACCAATCAAAAAAGAAGCACGAGTTAGCATCGCTGTATTGAAGGCATTAATTTACCAAATAAATTCAAAACTGGCAAAGAAATAATAGAAGAGTTCATACAAAACAACAATCGAAATTTGTACGAGGACCGTGCATTGAAGACCTGGGCATGCTAGTTGAACCACTTGGCGGTCTGGCAAAAAAAACACTATTGGCAACGAAAATCCATCAAAAACTTCATGAAGAGGGCAAACAACATCAAAATTGAACTCACATGGATTGCAGAAAAGTTATTTTCACCGAAAATTAGCCGAAATTTTATCTTCTTGGATTTGATGATAAGCCATATGTTTGGAGAAGAAGCGGCGCACATAACACATCGTTGGATAATGTGGTAGGCGAATGGTTCGTTGGTGATTTTCTTATTATAACAGTGTTGTTCAGCTGTCATAAAGCATAGAGCAATAAACACAAGCAAATTCTGCGGCCTATTTTCGGACCACCCTTATTTCAGTGCTGTTATATACTAGTTCAGACCCATAAGGTACATTTAGGCAACACAGATGACAAATAGTGGGCAGATGACTATTCTTGATGTGGAGCTGGTCCTGAAAGAAGTAGGCGTAACGAAATTTCGTTAATGCAATGCCGGGAACGTCAAAGCCAACAATAAAGTAAAAAGGGATTCGATAAAATATTCAACAAAAAAATTTGTTCAGAAAATATAATAATATCACTAATTTTCTATGATGTGTATTTTTTGTAGGGTTTTTACTATTGTAGGGGTACCGTTGCAAAGTTATGTATCTACTATAAATATAGTACCTCTTCTATTCTATTGAAAACCCAAAACGCATTGTACTCGTGTAAGCGGATTTCTATCTCGCTTTAATATTTATTTTGAAAAGCCATTTTAAAATATTATCAAAACATTCGCATGTGTCGGATGTTTTTTTAGCTGCATGAGAACTATCGATATCGATAACTATGATTTGACAGCTAAAACTGGCAAACTGTGATGACATTTCTGTTCAGTAAGATTTGGTAAGTCATCATGAATCGTTTAACAGCAGAACAACGCTTCCAAATTGTGAAAATTTACTTTGAAGAAAATAAATCTATTCGCAAAGTTCATAGAGCACTGGCGGCATCGTCGGTCCTTATTTCTTTCGAAATGAAGAAGGAGCTGCCGTTAAAGTGAATGACGAGCACTATCGAGCCATACTGACTGAATTTTTCTTTCCAAAAATTGTGGAGCTAATCATCGTCGTAATTTGGTTCAACAAGACGGCGCAACTTGCCACACAGTGCACTTAACACTTGAGTTATTGTAATATTCAAGCCACCATTGATGTTATATCTGTTGGCCCATATTTATTGGAAAAACTTGTCGAAAATTGGACTTATCGAATGAACCGGATATATGCCGGATATCGTATTCAAAAAATACATGCCATGAAATTATTTACCAGATTATTATTTTTTAACTTTTATTGAAATACCGGGATGAAACTCCACGAAACCCTAGAGTATTCCACGGTTTGTGAGAACTTTGATGTATAAGGCAGTGCTAAAACGTAATGTTATCTTCTTTAATGAACGAAACCAAATTTTCATTTATAAAACCTATTTAAAGTCTTTATAGTTATCCAATAGTTTATATTTATTAAGTTTTAGTTAGAAGAAGCACGTCGAGCAGATGGTCTCTCGAACACTAAAAGCCTTCTGGCAGTGTAAGAGAACTTTTGGCAAGACATGGGGTCTACGACCGGCGATAGTACACTGGCTGTACTTTACCCTGATTAGATCCATTATTACATACAATGGTTAATTCCAGAGTAAAACCCCTAAACAGACTACAGAGAAGTGTGTGGTTGGGTATCACAGGTGTCATGAGTACGACATCTGGTGATGCCCTTAATGCTATTCTGAACTTGCAACCTCTAGATCTTCAAATTCGAAAGGAAGCAATGAAGGCGGCGTACAGGCTCAAGTTAAACGGAGTCTGGGGAAATGAAGTAAGCACTGGCCACTGTCAGATATACCACCAGTCGGAGCGGTGCACACTGTTCTCGATGCCAGTGGGCAATCGGGTGGCTGTCGTTAGCTTCGGTAGGAAGTATGACGTTTTGATCCCAGATAGAGATCAATGGTTAAGTCCAGAGATCCTATTAACGGGATATCAGCACACTTTCTACACCGACGGATCCAAAACCAGTGACGGAAGCGGATCTGGATGGTAGACGAAGACTCTAAGCACTCCTATACCACAGGACAGATGGCCACGGTATTCCTTACGGAAGTCTATGCCATCTTGAATGTGGCGTACTGTCTAATTGAGAAAAAGTGGCGGGGCAACAGTATAGGAATTTGTAGTGACAGTCAACCTGTACTGAAAGCCTTGATAACCCAAGCTGCTCTTCGAAGCTAGTCGGTGAATGTAAGACAAAATTGAACAGTGTTGCAAAACACAACAAAGTTAGTCTTATTTGGGTGCCTGGACATTGTGGTATTACACGCGCATCGATTCAACTATGGATCGACGACTTCAGCAGAAAGGACCTGAGAGTACTGGTGGGTGTTATCACAGGGCACAACGTCTGTGGTCAGCATATGGCTAACATGGGGGTCGTAGACAGCCCGATATGCCTATCCTGTCTTGAGAATGACGACACTGCAGAGCATTTTCTTTGAAGCTGTCCTACATTTTCCAGAATCAGACTTAGGATATTGGGATGCGATATACTGAGTAAGGATCTCTTAAAATGCATCAATGAATCCAAGAGATTTGTGGAAGAGTGATCCCAAACTAATTTATCCATCTTACCATCCACTTTTTATCTTTCTTATCTGTATTCTTTCTACTGATATCTATCCGGGTGTAGTACAATGGTCTACTGACTGAGTGCTTGGACTTGTCCAACCCCCACAAATCGAATCTAATCTAAAAGTTAGTTTATTATTTCGTTAAGTCTGCCACAATCAAACACTTGCTGTGTATAAGAGGTTACCTCTCCGCCCTTACATAGCCCTGAATCGGTGGCAGGAATCATGTGCAAATAACTGCCATCGTAAATGTGGGCAACCAACATTTATTTTATTTTTAAGTTGTATATCTTCAGAAATTTTGAACCAGGTATTTGCTGGTAACTTTGTGAAAATTTGTGCAAAAAAACTAGGTCGATTACTTGCAGATGACAGAAATCCATCGCACCATTCAAAGAAAATGTTACTGCGAATTATTCTCAAAGCTTCTTCGACAGTTATTCAACTTCGATGGCAGTGCCACTATCTTCTACTTCTTTTGCAATTTTATATGCCTTTTCATTGATCTACCAGATTACAATAAAAAGATTCATTCCAACAATATTTATGTTTTATATTATCATTTGAAGTTCTCAAACTCTCAAAAAACACCCAACAATAGTAATGATGCAGAAACTGTAAGTTTTTTGTTGCCGTTCACATTTGTATGTCCACAACTTCATATACAGTAGGTTCTGTTTTTATGCGGCTTTTTTTTATGCGGTTTTGAAATAGTGCGGTTTTTTTTTTAAATTACAAAATGCATGTGGACCTATCGGGAATTGTACATATAAACAAGATTCTAAACCAGCTAAGCAAAAACTCATCACAGATTACATCAGAAATGCTAACCCTACAAGTATGGAAGATATATAAAGATATAATTTTCAAAGATACAATATTTTGTTTATGCGATTTTATTTAATTATTTCAGATTCATGCGGTCTATGGAACGTATCTATAGTAATAATATGGGACTAGTGCCCTTTTTTATGCGATTATTTCAGATTTATGCGGTTTTAGCATTTGAAACGTATCTATAGTTTTACTATAGAACTAGTAGCTTTTTTTATGCTGTTTTTTTTTATGCTGTTTCTTGCGGAACGTATCTACCGCATAAAAACAGAACCTACTGTATTGTAATATTTAAACAAAAGCTCTGATTTAAAAAACGTGTTTTTTATTTTCTTGCAAATAGAATTTGTAAGTTATAATTAATTAAAAAAATTTACATATTTATTTTAATTAAACCGTTTTCTTATACGTAAATTAACTTAGATGCGTTTAAAATTAGTAAAACAATTTGCTTGGCGTCACTACTAATTCTCTTTTTGAATATTAAAACGCATGTATGTATGTATAGGCCTCTTCTATCCGCCACTTCTCTGCTCGAAAAATTTGCATGCGAAAGCAAAAACACAGTTATCGCGCAAGATTCGCCGCTAGCGAGTACGGTTTTACCTCATTCAAGTGGTATTACTCACTATTTTACAAGAAATGTAATTTTAGGTAGCTCCATTCCCGCGTTGCCAATATGCGTTAATTTATACCAGTTGTTTCATCTATTCGCTACTTGGAAACGATTGGCGAAAGGAAGAGGCCTTATTTATGAATTTGAATTAGTTTCTCGAGCTTGTCCAAGTGCGCTTAAATAAATGTGTATTAGTATTGGTGTTAACCACTACATACATATTTCATCTCATTTGAACCTGTGTGTTTGTATGTAAGTTTGCTGTAGCTGAACTTATGGTTTAGTTAATCGTAAAAAATCGGTAGTAAAAAGGCAAATGATAGCCTGGCGAAATTAAAATGCAAAATATATTTTCCTTACACATATTTATGTAAATGAGTTTAATAGTTTTGAACTTTGTTAAAGAATTATTTTATCTATCGATTAGATTATATTTTATTGCTTGCGAGTTGTTTGCATTTTAAATGGATTTTTTGTGATGGACTAGTATAACTTATATAAATATGTATATAACTATGTATGTATGTGTGTATAAGTGAATACTAAGGGTACAAGGGAGTGAGAAAGAAGCACATCCTTAAGCTTAGGCAGATTATTTGGATAGTACTCGTAATCTGTATGTTAGTGTTATTGAGAGTATGCAAATTTTTATTTAATTATGTATGTATGCATGTATGTATGTATGTTCTTGCGGGTATTATATGAAGGGAAATTGGGAAATTCAAGTGGGAGGTGCGATTTCGAAAACTTCCAATAGATAGTTTCTAGTTGTTGATATGTGTTTATGGATGTGTGCAAATACATAGCGAATTCTTCGTTTAATGAGTCTACATACATACATATGTGTGTGTGTACATATATCGTTTGTATAAAAATAATTTCAAAGTTCGATGACTACTTTATTACTACATACATATATACTTACACACCTACACGTAAGTTATACTTTAAAGCTAGAGTACAAAAACAATTGTTCATTGTCGTAATTTAAGCTTCAATACGCTCAGCTGCTGATTTTTTTTTTCATGGAAGGACTTTTAATTGCTATCAATCTAATTATAATCGTATGTATGTATATCCGTTGCGCATGCACATACATGTGCCTTAATTGCATGCATAAATACATCTGTATGCTCATTTACATGTATGTATGTATGTATGTATATGTACATTGACGGTACTTCCTAAAAGTCTATACACGCTTTTCTCATTTAAAAACATTTCTCGTTTAAGATTACAGTCGCATATAAAATTACTATTACAATTACATTGTTTTTCACTTTCCAAAATGGACATCATTCATCCTATTCTACTCACGATTCCAGTGCACTTTCATAACTCCTAAAAAGGCACTTTCCAATAACGAATGGATCTTACTTAAAGGAGGAGACGTTGAAGCTTAAAACAAGAGAAACATTCGGACTTTTTTTCAATTATTTTTTAAATAACTGGGGAATGTTCGAAAAATTTGGTTAATTTATATGTGTAAATGTATATATTTTAAGTACATATCTTTTTAATCTTCATTTCGAAATTTGAATTAATATTGAAGAGAAGTTTTTAGCTTGCCTAAAAAACATAACTTTTTAAATATGAAGCTGCATTATGGAATCTATGCTTCTTCACATACAAATTTAGTTCGACCAACATTCATCACATTTTTTTTCAGGCTGTACAAAAATTATAATCTTAATTTCATATAAAGAAAAATAAATATGAATACATATATTCGGTAATTTAGAGGAACCAATTCACTTCCAGAGTAGTTTTAAAAATCGTTAATCCCAAAACCGTCTCAATAATCGAAACTCGGAATTGGTGTTTCCTCTACTAACTAAAATGTGTATGGTTTATTTGATGTTACAAATGCGTTATCTTAATATTAAGAGTCTGCATGGTCTGATTTAACACTCTTCGATATATTTACGCTGTGCTGTTATATTTTTAACAGTGTTTCTACGGTGAACAAAACGCATTGAATAATAAATACACACATGCAACTTAAAATACAGTTAGTTGACCACTTTGAAACATAGAAGCGTGTATATGTATACTAGTTGTTTTACATTTTACGAACATAACAATAAATTATTAACAATATCGAAGCCATAAACAAATAATGAAACATAAACATGGGCACAAAGCATACTTGAATTATTTCACACAAGAGGATTGCATTAAATATTGACAATCATGTTTTGTAACTGGGACAACGTGCTACCAAAATGGCTGCTTTCTGGTAGGCTGCGTATCTGGAGCAACCAGTGCTGGCATTCGATACATTTACGGTGGCGTTCCTCGCGCGAAACATCTACGCCTAGAATATTTGACCAAGGATCAATGTTGTCTTGTATAATTGGCAAGAAGTTCGAAAGGATCACTCTGAGCGTGTCGCAACCCCGTGTGTAGTGGCTAGGCAATAAAGATACGGGATATTTAAATTCTTTGAAGCACCATTTCTGTCATTGTACTTACAATTTGTGTGGGCTCTGCAAGAGTTCATAGATCTCCGGTAGTAATAAAAGACACAAATCCAAATTCCACGACGACCTGCAGGCATTATAAGTGGATTAGTATAATCTTTGGGTCGATTATCTGTCTTTACTTACGTTTTCTCCATTATCGCACCTAAGAGATCAACAAACACAGTTCGACCCGTCTTTATAGCTTGCTTCAAAGCGCCGATGATATCATGAGATCTGTAAAATAACAAATTATTATATTATTATAATAACAAAAATTAATTTAAGTGCTTGGCCCCCGCTCTTCGTGATTGTGGCATTTTTAGTTAATTGTGAGTGATAAGCTCGCATTGTAATGCATCTTCTAGTACCTTGTAGAGTTGCGTATTAGTTGCAATGTGGCATGCCTGTTGCTCAGCTCTTGGTAGATTTGCTCATGTGACGCCAGTAGCATTTGTATCTCCAAACTGTCGTCGATATTTTGTCGATTGCCAAAACTCTTTTGGTTCATGTTCGGTTGTGTTAGTAATGTAGGATCCGGCCGATAGTTAACTGGTATCTACAAAATAAATAAAATATATAATTCTTTAATAGCCTGCAATAGAGCCTTCCACAAAATCTTACATTAGTGATAGTGCTGCCATCCGCATTGTAACTTGAGAATCTCTACAATAAATACCATAAGTAAAATATCCAAAGTTTTGTTTCAATAAACTTACATTTGCTTGCCTCTGAGCAGCAGCAACTTGTCGTTGCGGCGACCGCAGTTCCAATGTGGTACGCGAGCGTGTCGGTGGCTTGGCATAGATTTGCACACTTATATTCTTATTTCGTGCGTTTTCTTTGTTAAGATTGGACTGTGTGTCATTCACGCGTTTTGTCTTGTTTACAAAATGGGACGAAGCTGACTTTTTCAGTGGCATATTGTCGTCCAGTTTATGCAGCTCTGTAGAGCTTACCGAGGACACCTGGGACAACTTGCTACGCTGCTGGTGGGAAGAGTTTGTGTGGGATTTGCCACTCGTTGAAATGGCTATATGAGTGGTGCGCTTTTGTGCACTCGTTGTTGTTTTAGATTTCGAACCTTTAAATGCTGGAATTTGCTGAGCTGGTCCCATTGTCGCTGTTGTTGAGCTTACCGAATTTGGTCCGTTGGGCTGTTGATGATTGTTTTGGTTTACAGGAAAATCTTCAACCATCTCTGTATGGTCATAATTTGATATGACGGGCGGATTACTTTCATTTAAATTATATTCAATCTCATTAGCAAATGAGTTGGTCATCGGCATGTGGAGGTAAATATCACGTTCTCCTGGCATTTTTAATGAGCTGGGCCCGTCAAAATTTAGCGAGCAAATGCCGTTGCCACTAAATGAACTATACCCTGTACTGGAGGCAATCGACGGAAAATTGTAGGGTGGAGAAGTATTAGATTTATGCGTCAGATGAGTCATTCCCCTATACGACGCGTCAAAGTTTAATGTATTGCTATTTACACTATTACTACTCATGCCGTTTAATGATGAAATAGCTGACGCCGGCGCCTGGGGCGGAGAAGTAGTGTCCAACAAAGATTCGTCCACCAATTCAAGACTTAAGTTCGGCGATGAATGGCCGTCCAGACTAGGACTCCTGTTATCCTCATTTTCCTCGACCAGCCGAGACGCCTTTGGACCTGTGATAGAAAGCCTCAACTTTTGGCTGCCACGCGAAAAGCTCTTTCGTGTAGTCGAATTATGGCTGAAAGCGGCGGGTGTGGTATTGGATGGATTGTAAAATGGAAATACTCGGTCAATACTAAGTGCATTTATAGAAACAATGCTTTGTTCATAAGAACCACAGATCTATAAAATAAAAATAAAGATAATAGGATATCAACAGTACATTCCCCATCTTAATGACATACCAATTTTCGATTAACAACTTTCATATCACCCAATGCAGTCCAAGTGGATATTATATGGTCGAACTCGCGATCTGGTTCCCAGCCAATCACAGAAATGCCTGCTGCGGTACCCACAAATAGACACTCCCCGTTCTCACTGCAAGTTTTGTTTTGTAAGCAAAGAGTAAGTGGAATTTCATTGATTTCGCAATTTACCTGAATGTAATGCATTTTATTGGATGGCCATAAAATTGGCTCTCGCTCTCGGTCTGAGATATACGCAATTGACTCTCCAAATCGTATATGCAAACGGTCCCATCAACGCGTCCAACGGCTAATAGGAACTCAAAGGGATGAAATTGGATACAAGTTATAGCGGCTGCTGGCGGCTGCTCACTGAAATCCATGATTTGTTTGCTTTTACGTATATCCCAGATTATTACAGACCCTTCTGTACCAGCAGATGCAATCCACAATCCATCCGGCGAGAACTTTACTGAATTGACCTGAGCGATATGGCCTCGGTAAATTTTAATACATCTATTTTGGTTTCTGACATCCCACAGTCTGAAATTTTTTATAAATAAAAACCAATTAAAGGAGGCTTTTCCCCGGCTTATTATGCAAAATGTTTTCAATCCTAAATGAGATATCATTATTTTTATTTTTATTGAGTTCGTACTACATCTTATGTGATAACTCTACTTTAACATAATTCCATTAACGGGTTCCATAATTCCATTAATGGGTTCAAAAAATCGATTTTTTTTTTTTTGCTTATTAATTTCCACAACATCTCAAGAATATTATCCTAAATTTTCAAGTCGATCCGAATAATATGTAGTTTCGGATGGAATGTGTGCGCTCCAAGCCACTTTTATTGTTACTCAAATCTTTAAACGCGTTTTTCTCGCAACCGTGTTTCCAAAGTCGGTTGTCAAATGTTCTTGAAAACTACTCAACCGATCTTGATGAAATTTTACACAGGTGTTCGAGATACAATTTACTCGTGCTTGGACGGAGGATTTGTGTTTTTCATTTACAACTACATATTTAAAAAAAAACAAAATGTCAAGCAAATTTGACCGAAATTTTAATTTTTTTTGAAAAAATGTCTGCCAAAATTCCAATTTTTACTTTTTTTTCTTTCGTTCAAGCACGAGTTTATGGTCTTAACTAAAACATTTATTTTTGTTTATTTCATTTTTGATGATCCTGTCAGGAGTTATGCTGATAACGCGGACGCACCTTTTTTTCGAGGGGTCACCGGAAATGACGTCACAATGGAGGAGTTTCAATTTTTATTTTTTTTTTAATTTCGGAAATTATTCTTTAAATATGTATCTATAACACAGAAGAAAGTTTGAATTAAATAAATAATTTTTTACATAAAAAAAAATATTGAAAATAGGCCTCTTTTTGCACGACGAATCCTATGTAACCCCTTAAGCAAATCCTGGGGGCAAAAAGCTTTCTGACAGAAACATTATTACGTTATGTATGTTTTTGACTTTCCTATTTATATATAATTCTACTATCATGACCCCGATTACCCCAGCCAATCAGCTGATTCCTTCAAATTCGCTGAGAGCCGATTAACGGTCTGATGTTTGCGACACGCCTGAATTGTTTTCACCTATAAACGTTCTTGGAGATTGGTAATTTCAAAAATATTTCTCCAGCGTGTATTAAGCAACGTAAACATTAGACGGCTAATTAAACCTCGTAAATTTTAACTCATTTTTCGAGATATGTGTACTAAGAAATTTTTTGAAATCAATTAATTAAAAGAGACTAGTCGGAAAATACCTCATACCTTTCTGGAGTTAAAATCAAGGTTTATATTTTAGTCAATAACTAGCAAACCCGACCCGCTTCGCTGGGCAAAGACACGGAGGGTCCACGTTTTGGCATATATTTCGAGACCCTAGTCATCAATAGGTATGAAAATTACCCGACGTTAAAGCACTTATCGACAGCTTTCATTTGATGCCCATATTGCACATCCACAACCAAAGGTTACCCGGGCCCACGTTTTGACCTATATCTCGAGACCCCAGTCACGGAGCGGCATGAGAAATACTCTGTACTAAAGCATTCACCAACAGCTTCCAATTGATATCCATATTGTACAAACACATTCTAGGGTCCACGTGTTGGTCTCTATCTCGGGACCCTAGTCACGGAGCGGCATGAAAAATACTCTGAACTAAAGCATTCACCAACAGCTTCCATTTGCTACCCATATTGTACAAACACATCCTAGGGTTACCCGGGCCCATGTTTTGACCTATATCTTGAGACCCCAGTCACGGAGCGGCATGAGAAATACTCTGTACTAAAGCATTCACCAACAGCTTCCAATTGATATCCATATTGTACAAACACATTCTAGGGTCCACGTGTTGGTCTCTATCTCGGGACCCTAGTCACGGAGCGGCATGAAAAATACTCTGAACTAAAGCATTCACCAACAGCTTCCATTTGCTACCCATATTGTACAAACACATTCTAGGGTCCACGTGTTGGTCTCTATCTCGGGACCCTAGTCACGGAGCGGCATGAAAAATACTCTGAACTAAAGCATTCACCGACAGCTTCCATTTGATACCCATATTGTATATACACATCCAAAGGTTACCCGGGCCCACATTTTGACCTATATCTCGAGACCCCAGTCACGGAGCGGCATGAGAAATACTCTGTACTAAAGCATTCACCAATAGCTTCCAATTGCTATCCATATTGTACAAACACATTCTAGGGTCCACGTGTTGGTCTCTATCTCGGGACCCTAGTCACGGAGCGGCATGAAAAATACTCTGAACTAAAGCATTCACCAACAGCTTCCATTTGATACCCATATTGTATATACACATCCAAAGGTTACCCGGGCCCACATTTTGACCTATATCTTGAGACCCCAGTCACGAAGCGGCATGAGAAATACTCTGTACTAAAGCATTCACCAACAGCTTCCAATTGATATCCATATTGTACAAACACATTCTAGGGTCCACGTGTTGGTCTCTATCTCGGGACCCTAGTCACGAAGCGGCATGAAAAATACTCTGAACTAAAGCATTCACCAACAGCTTCCATTTGCTACCCATATTGTACAAACACATCCTAGGGTTACCCGGGTTCACGTTTTGGCCTATTTCTCGAGACCCTGGTATCCGATTCTTAAAATTTTAAAACACAAACCAGCTACTGAATAGTCCAAACAAAGCCTAAAAATTTGGTTTGGATACGTGAGCCCGTTCTCGAGTTTTAAGCGAATATAGGGACAGATTTTCACATTTTTATATATAGATTGTACAAACATATTCTAGGGTCCACGTTTTGGTCTCTATCTCGAGACCTTAGTCACGGAGCGGATGGAAATACTCTGAACTAAAGCATTCACCAACAGCTTCCATTTGATAGCCATATTGTACATACACATCCCCAGGTTACCCGGGTCCACGTTTTGACCTATATCTCGAGACCGTATCTACCAATAGGTATCCAAACTATACGGAAACCATCTTCAATACCTCCTTAACAATGTGTGTAAGTTTGGTTTAATTCGGTTTAAAGACACGGCGGGTCCACGTTTTGGCATATATTTCGAGACCCTAGTCATCAATAGGTATGAAAATTAACCCGTATTAAAGCACTTAACCACAGCTTCCATTTGATACCCATATTGTACACACACAACCAAAGGTTACCCGGGTCCACGTTTTGACCATTTTCCCGGCAATTATTCGAATTTTTCTCACCTTCTAAAACCTTCCCTAGACCTCCACGAATAATTCAAGACCAAGATAAGATAAATCCGGAGCTACCTCGATACCGGGTCACCTCGGGGTATAACCATGACCTTGCCGTGGTATGGGGCGCTGCCACGGTCGACCATTATGTTTCCCCTTTCTATTAATAAGATCACCATGTCTGCCACGGTGGACGGTGATCGTACGAAACAGATGGAGTCCTTCAAACCAAAAATCTCTACGGACAAGCAGTCCTTAAATGCAAAGGAAGCTATAGCTTCAACCCCCAAATCTGGATCAAACCAGATGTTTTCTAGTACGGCGGAAGCTGGGATACTCAAGCCTAGTGGAAGTGACAGTACATCCAAGCCCTTCACGGCTAGCCCATTTCGTACGGCGGAAGCTGGCGCTGAGGACAAACCTGGCAACAGCAGAAGTGGCAGTACTTACAACAAACCTCTGGCCAAGAAGTCATCTTCCTCTACCACCAATACCGGGACTAGCCCTGGTAAAGGTGGTAAAACTGAGTCTGAAACGACTGATACCTCCGCAGTAGCAGAGCCTGCACGGCATGGCTACAAGGAGAGACGTGCTGCCTTCAGGCTACTGGAGCGCCTAAAAACGATTCCAGAGGGGGAGTGGTCTGACAAGCAGAAGCACTCTTTCAGCTGGGCGACAAGGGTAACGGAGGAGCCCCCTCGGGGTTCTGAACCGAACCCAAAACGTCAGTTGTCGGACGACCCACCCAGCAACCCCAGCACGTTGAAGAAGCCCCGAAACACCAAGACTTCTCCAGCCACATACAGCGAAGCTGTCAGAGGCCAACAACTATGGGCGGTGGTTGACAAAAGCAACCCTGACGGCACTATTTCGCCTGACAACTGGAAGAAAGTGGAAGCCAGGCTCTCAAGCGTTTTCTTCCAAATTCTGAAGGAGAATCCTGGTCCTGCTCCTTTCTGTCGCGATAATGGATGGCATCAGAGCCACGTGAAACTTATCGCCTGTGCCGATCAGAGATCAACTGATCTATATAAAATAGCGATTTCAAGGATCGGCGAAGTATGGCCTGGGTCTAAACTCGAGGTAATTTCAAGGGATGACATCCCCAGTTTACCAAGAGCTAGGGCCTGGTTACCAGCGGAGCCATCGGACCCTCAAAGGATCCTTGAAATGCTTCGGGTATGTAATCCGGAGCTTCCTACATCGTCGTGGAAGGTCACAAAGCTGGACGATCCCAAAGGTGAGTACCGAAGCGCTACCTTCGTAGTCTGCAAGGACTCCGTGGACGCACTGGCGCGATCTGACGGTGTAGTGAGCTATGGGTTTTCGTCCATAACACTGAGGGTCTATAACAAAGACAAGACGTCTAATTTAAAGGACCCGGTTGGAGCTGAGACAGCCCCCACGGCGGAATCTGGCTCCGGTCCTAATACGGCTACAGCGCTAAGAAAGGCATCTGCTGACGGCAGTATCTCTTCCTTGTTAGATAGAGTACTCGATACTACTCTCACTGATGAGGAAGAGCTACTGGCGTCAGATTCAGATGAGCCCAACAAAACGGTGGTGGAGAGGAAGCCCGGTAACCATGATGTTACGGGTCCTTCAAATTAATCTTCACCACTCAAAGGTTGCGTCCGCCAACCTCATAGTCCACCTGGCCAAAGGTGGACATCATATTGTCCTGATTCAAGAACCATGGGTATCACATGGACTTGTGTGCGGACTAAGGACTCAACAATATAAACTGATGTATGCTCGCAACAAAGGTAATCCTAGAGCGTGTGTACTAATAAGAAAAGGGATAAATGCTTTCATGCTCTCTAATTACAGCGACACCGATCAATTGACCATCAGCCTGGAGTCGGGAAATGAACGGATGTGGCTATCTTCCTGTTACCTCGCACATGACCACGAGGAGCTACCGAGATTAATATTCAAAGATCTGGTAGCGCAGGCGCAGAAGCTTGGCGCAAAGCTAATTATTGGTGCGGATGTAAATGCGCATCACGAGATATGGGGCAGCACTGATACTAACGCTAGAGGTGAGTGTCTTTTTGATTATCTGATAGGTACTAAACTACAGATTTGCAATAAAGGTAATAATCCTACTTTTGTCATTAGTAATAGACAGGAAGTGTTAGACGCTACTTTTGCTTTTGACTCCGTTATTGACAGAATTAGGAACTGGAAAGTTTTGGAAGAACATTCCTTCTCTGATCATAGATATATCTCGTTTGAGGTTAGCAAAAATCTACCGAAACCTAAGCCTGGTAGAAATATCAGGAAAACAGACTGGGAAAGGTATATAGATTGTATAGGGGTTACCCTAGGAACATGTCCATCAGTGGTACCGCAAAGCATAGAAGGACTAGAAAATTTGGTGCACAAAATTACCTACAACATGAATGCTGCCTTAGCGGAAGCCTGTCCCTTGAGAAGACTGAGAGGTAAACCCAAGCCTAAGTGGTGGACGGTTGAACTAGGCAAGCTTCAAAAAACAAGCAGAAGTGCTTTTAATAAGGCAAAGAAAACACGTCTCGCAGAAGATTGGAAAGATTATAAAGATGCTCTGAAAATCTACAAGAAGGAAATCAGGAAGGCCCAAAGGCAATCTTGGAAATCCTTTTGTGAAGAGGTTGAGGGGGCAACTGAGACCTCCAGACTTCGTAAGATCTTAGCGGGAAGTCCTCAAAACTGGGAACTGCTACAGAAAAGTGATGGTACGTTCACTACAACCAGTAAAGAGTCCTTAGAACTTTTACTCGAGACTCATTTTCCAGACTGCTCAGACATTACTGGGCATGATATGGAAAATACAGTACACTGTCGTGAAGTCAGAATAGATGCTATATCTGAGGATCGGCTCTTATGGGCGATTGAAAGTTTCAAACCCTTTAAATCACCGGGTCCAGATGGCATTTACCCAGTGGAACTGCAAAAGACCGCCGGATATCTAGCACACTGGCTGCTAGCAATCTTCAAAGGTTGCTTTCTCTACGGTCACATACCTCTTAAGTGGAGACAAGTCAAAATTGTTTTCATCCCAAAAGCGGGTAAAAACTCACATACCCATCCAAAAGACTTAAGACCGATATCTCTTTCTTCCTTCCTATTGAAAACTTTGGAGAGGTTGATAGAATTTCACTTAAGCCTAACTATAGATAGAAATCTTATCTCTACGTCACAACATGCCTACACGAAAGGGAAATCGGTAGAGACGGCTCTACATAACCTAATCTACACGGCAGAGAGTTCACTAAACAAACAGGAATTTACTTTAGCCGCTTTCCTTGATATTGAAGGGGCCTTTAACAATGTCGAAGGGGGAGCAATTACTGCAGCACTCACTGATCTTGGGGTAGAACCGGGCTTGGTAGGCTTCATTGGCAAAATGCTAAATAGCAGAATCATTGAAGCGGAACTAGGAGAATCGGTGCTCAGGAGATTGGTAAGTAGAGGTACACCGCAAGGCGGAGTCCTCTCACCGTTTCTATGGAACGCAGTTGTAAATAAACTTCTGTTAATACTGGAATCGGTGGGCTGTAAGGTGATAGCTTACGCCGATGATGTTGTCATTGCTATCTCTGGTAAATTTGTATCTACATTAAGAGACCTAATACAAAATGCTCTAGAAATACTTTCTAGGTGGGCAGGAAAGTGTGGTCTAGGAGTCAACCCAGACAAAACACAACTTATATTGTTCACTAGGAAACACAAAATCCCTCAACTAAGTCCAATTATGCTCAAGGGGGAAGCTCTTGTGATTTCGGAAGAAACCAAGTACTTAGGACTAATCATAGATAGGAAGCTGACTTGGAAGTCAAACATCTTAGAAAGAGTCAGGAAAGCGAACCTAGCTTTTTATGCCTGTAAGAGAGCTTTAGGTAAGACCTGGGGAATTAAACCTAAGATTGCTCATTGGCTTTACACTGCTGTCGTCAGACCCATTCTTCTATATGGAAATGTTGTCTGGTGGTGTGCTATGCAGAAAAAAACCTATTCTAATTTATTGAATAAGGTGCAGAGATCAGCGGAATTAGCAATATGTGGCGTCATGAAAACCACGCCATCCATGGCCTTGGATATCATACTACATCTGCCACCCCTAGATCTCTTCTGCAAATACTTAGCGGCCTGCTCCGCTGTAAGGCTCAAAGCGAGCTCACAATGGAAGACTGTCACACAGGGACATTCGACCATCTTAGACTCCTACACGGATATACCCAGTGACTGCGATTATCATCCTCCCATTCTCTGCTTCGAAAGGAATTTCCTAATGAAAATCCCTTCTAGACTGGAATGGTTGGAAGAAGATCCAACACCCAACACACCCGTTAAGATCTACACGGACGGGTCTAAAATGGATACCGGTGTAGGATCAGGGTTATTTTGCGAAGAGCTTTCTATTAGTGAATCCTTTAAACTACCGGATCACTGTAGTGTTTTTCAAGCGGAAATAGACGCTATTCATGAAGCCTTAAAATGGTTAAAGATAAACAGAATATCATCAACGGATATCTGCATTCTATCAGACAGCCAAGCTGCCCTACGAGCCCTGGATGCATTCCAAACAACATCAAGGAGTGTCTTACGTTGTCGCCAATCTCTAAATGAGATGGCCAAACAATATCGTATAATCTTGTGCTGGGTTCCAGGCCACAGAGATATACCAGGGAACTGTAGGGCCGACCAACTTGCAAGAGAAGGTACCTGCTTGCCAGACATAAGTAATTTTATGGAGATACCTCTCGCAACTTGTAAGCTTCTCATTAAGGACGCACTAATCAATTCTGCAAATCAAAGATGGATTAGCGCTAACACCTGTGAAATTGCTAGGCAAACATGGCCAAGGCTAAATTTACGTCTGTCCAAGAGCATTACAAAACTGAATAGACTTCAAATCAGGACCTTAGTAGGGGCCCTCACAGGACATTGTCTCATAGGAAATCACGCAAGGAGATTAGGCGTTTACACGCATGATTTCTGTCGTAGCTGCAGAAATGAGGAGGAGTTGGAAACAATTCAACACCTTTTTTGCACATGCCCAGCTCTAGCCAGAAGCAGGAACCGATTTTTAAAATCCTACTTCTTAACGAATATAGATAATCTATACATTTTAGGTATCAACAACCTTTTACGCTTTGTCAAAAGCTCAGGATGGTTTAATATGGAGAGGGAAATGTAGCTCAGCCCCAGCGGCTTCACAACGGACCCATTTCGTGGTCTAAGTGGCATCGTTGTCTCTATGTGCGATGCGGCTGCCAAACCTAACCTAACCTAACCTAAGATAAATCCGTTCAGCCATTCTCGAGTTATAAGCGAACATAGGGACAGATTTTCACATTTATATATATAGATAGACATCAAAAACCAGCTTTAAACTGACATTATTGAACAGCGCCAACCAAATGAAATTAACAAAAAATTTTAATTTTATATTAACGCCTCTGCTTAGTTTCAATATAGGGAAACCCAGTTTCAGCAGTTGCCAACTTAGTGCTTGCAGAAGATTTCGAACTTTTTGAAAATAAAACGCCTAACGATTTTTTTCTGTACTCAAATGCAATGTGCATACATTTCTCATAGATAGTTAAAAATAAGAAATAATTATTTCTACTACGGATTAAAGAGAGAAAATTGTTATTGGGGCAATTATAATATGCCGCATGATGTAAATTGTCAATCGATACTAAAAACGTTTATCAAAATTGAAAATATCACTTGAAGTAAATATCATGGAAAATTATGCGGAAATAAACTTTGATTTTAATTTGTGATATTTATTATTAAACACTAATTTTTTACAGAATCGTAGTGAACAAATAAATTTTGTTTTATTGCATTACATGATACATTGCGTGTTAATTTATTTACTTTGGTATCTTATTGTGGCAAAGCGCTATTTTCCAAGTTTAGATGGTTTTTGAAACACAAAAGTTGGCAACACTACTGAAAGGCGTAAATATGTTAACCAAAGACGCAAACCATCAATATGAAAAAGTAAAGGAAAACAAAATCAAGACAGACGTCAGGCATGACAGAAAAAATTGAAACAGATATTTGTTGATTTAAACGCCGTGCCTGTAGCGGAGCAAAGGTTCGCAAAATACGTGTCAAGATTGGTGTAATAGAAGAATCTTACATTCTATCATTATTGTGTTTTGGTAGATTTCTAGTCGCACAGTAACTATCGCCCCAACCTGATTACAAATCGCAGAAGCGCAGTAAAACAGTAACGCGTACACATACTCATCAAGGTGAATTACGTGCAATGACCTAGCAGTTTTTCATTATCCTTAGAAAATGCAGTTATCTTATCACTTCGAAGTCACGAATTTTGTTAAAAATAATGTATTGAAACATCTGCACATTTTATTATTTACATAAATCAATTAAATTAAAACGAACTTTGCTCACCAGCAACACGGCACCATTCTTTACAGATAATTAGCATTTATATGTGTTAGTGGACTTTAAATCCGACAGAAAATACATTCATATACATAAACAGTATCGGGCGTATCTTATTGTGCAAATGTAGGTAGATTAAAGCAAGCAATCAGTCCAATATCATAAACTAGATACATAAACATTTTGAGTATCAAGTCACTGAACTTTCTTGCAAAAAATATGTAATCAGATGTAAATTTTTAATTTTTCTAGAATAAAGCCGAAATCAAGCTCACTTCATCGCTGACCAGTAAATCATCAAGTACTCCACAGACACAAAAAGAAGGAAAATGTCGGAACAATTGCGTTACGATGGCCGTGTTGCGGTTGTTACTGGAGCCGGAGCAGGGTTGGGACGCGAATATGCTCTGCTCTTTGGCTCGCGAGGTGCAAAAGTAGTGGTCAACGATTTAGGTGGAAGTTTTCAAGGTGAAGGTGCTTCTAAACGTGCCGCAGATGTTGTAGTTGATGAGATTCGTGCACGAGGGGGTACTGCTGTGGCCGATTACAATTCGGTAGTCGATGGTGCAAAGGTCATTGAAACAGCTATTAAGAATTTCGGACGTGTCGATATACTGGTGAATAATGCGGGTATACTCCGTGATCGCAGCATTGCTAAAACCACGGATCAGGATTGGGATTTAGTGCACGCAGTTCACTTAAAAGGAAGCTTCAAGTGCACGCAAGCAGCCTGGCCGTACATGCGAAAGCAAAATTATGGGCGTATCATTATGACATCTTCAAATTCAGGAATGTATGGTAATTTTGGTCAAGCTAATTATTCGGCTGCAAAAATGGGGCTCATAGGTTTGGCTAATACTGCGGCTATCGAGGGTCAGAAAAATAATATTCATTGCAATGTTATTATTCCAACTGCGGCTAGTCGCATGACTGAGGGTATCCTTCCAGATATACTTTTTAATGAATTGAAACCACATTTGATCGCACCTGTTGTAGCATACTTGTGTCATGAGTCGTGCGAAAATAATGGTAAGATGCTAATCCAATATGTCGAGAAATTTTGCAAAAGATTAAATTTCAACTACTTTAGGTTCGTACATTGAAAGTGCCGCTGGATGGGCAACTAAATTGCAAATAGTTCGTGGAAAAGGTACTGTATTACGTACTTCCATCGATGAAAAGACCATCTCGCCAGAATACGTCAAAAGTGTTTGGACAAAGGTCACAGATATGGCAGACGCCGAACCCGTAGGTGAAATCGCTCGGGCATCAGGATATCTGCTCGAAGTGCTAGAAAACTTAAAAGAGGGAAAACTTGGTGGAATTGAAGATACATTCAAATACAACAGCAAGGATTTAATTCTTTATGCTTTGGGTATTGGTGCAACTGTTAAAAATAGCAATGATCTTAAATATCTATACGAAAACCATCCTGAATTCTCTGCAATCCCTACATATTTCGTTATGCCGGCCCTCATGCTAAGTATGACATCAAATCTTGTAGTCAATGCATTACCTTCTGGAAACGCCCACCTATCAAACATTCTACACGGGGAGCAGTACTTGGAAATATTTGACGATCTACCCACGAGCGGTACCCTCACCACTGTTGGCAAAGTATTTGATGTTATGGACAAAGGATCTGGCGCACTTGTTGTTACAAATAGTGACACTTATGATAAAACAGGTCGCCTTTTGGTAAAAAATCAGAGCTCTATTTTTGTTGTCGGAGCAGGTAAATTTGGAGGAAAGAAATCACCTATTGCTGGTGTTGTACCCATTGTGCCCGCACCCAAACGGAATCCCGACTCAACAATCCACTATAAAACATCCGAAGATCAAGCCGCCTTATACCGTCTCTCTGGCGACTTGAATCCACTACATATTGATCCAGATTTCGCAGCAGTAGCCGGTTTCAACACACCCATATTACATGGTTTGTGTTCATTGGGTTTTTCAATACGAGCGGTTTTGGCACAGTACGCCAGCAACAATCCGATTCTTTTCAAAGCTGTAAAAGTTAGGTTTTCAGCTCCAGTCATACCTGGCCAAACACTTAGGATCGATATGTGGAAGGAAGCCAAACGAATTCACTTCACCACTACTGTCGTGGAAACTGGAAAAGAAGCGATTTCCGGGGGATATGTGGATCTGAAGGATACTTCGGCCAAATTGTAAAAATATAATTTGCTCAAGTTGATAAAAATTAAGGCAATGTAATATTTTATGAGTATTTACGGATATTAAAGGTGTATTTTCTTATTATTTCAATTTAAACACAATTGAGTATTCTAACAATGCCTAATAGGCTAGTACGAAGTTCAGTTTTTTAAGTTTAGTATCTAGGGTTAGAAAACTCGTTACTCATTCCATTTCCCCAGCCAAAAGTATTGTAAACATTACTTGATTTCGCAAGAATTACAAGTAATTAAACTTGTCGAGCACAATTTTGGGCGTCTTATGTGAAAATCTATCTATCTATACAAATATATGTAGGTATATCAATACGAGGCTGACCTGCCTACCTTGCTTTACAACCTTATTCTCGAAAAGAAGAAGATCCCTAACTAGACAGCTTTCGAAGTAAATTACAAAGCAACCAAAGAAGCCAGTTGAAGTAATTTATACCAGTGCCTTAATTTCTATTTCAAACCAGTTACAACTATACTCATTAGCAATTACGACCAGGTAGTTTTATTAACAAGTTGTTTGTAGGGATGTACATACATACATACATACATACATTTGCATTGTACGTAATTGTGAACTATTAAAATGAAAATCATAAGTACAACAGTCATAAACAAGCAAGATTACAAAAAATGAACGATGCGGAGCTAAAGTGTCACAAAATCAAGGCTTAATTTTCGTTTCTTGTTTAGATGAAAGTTTGCGCAAGTGAAACTAAATAGTTGACCGAAACGTAAAAAATATCTGAATTTAACTTCGCTTTTTTTCCTACATTCATATCAACACACATCCGCATATTGGGAGGAAATAATATGGTCACAAGGTTTTAATTTAATTTCGTAAACATATGGACGACAAGTATGCAAAATCTTGCAAACAGCCAAAGCTCGAAATACCTTATTTTAATCACAATGAAAATCATTCAGATAAAGCGGCTGAGCTGAGAAGGCATAGAGCTTCGCTGCGTGGGCAGGGAGTAATTTCAAATATGTACACATACATTCACACATATTATGTATTTCGATCAAAAGCATTCAATTTGTCCTCACATCTTTAACCATACCTGCATATTTTTTGTGTTTTCAATCGGAAAATACAATAAAATATGAATATTTCTCTCGTGTAAAATATAAGCTTGAGAATGAAGAGCAATAGAACGGCTTTGATTGGCATGTCTATACATGTATGTATGTATCATATTTGGAATCTCTACCATAATCAATGTAGCTAATTGCAGATTGACGAGATTTTAATAGAGCGTGATTGGGTATGTGATTGACTTTAGTTTTTGGACTAAAAAGTGAAGAATTCAATAACTACGAAAATAAAGTGTCTGCCCACAGTTGACAGCACAAAAACAAACAAAGATAACTCCTACGCGATAACGATCGCATAAACGTGCCTTGGCTTTGTTTGGCACTTCATTGAAATGCAATGCAACACTGAAGTGCAAAAAGAATTCGAAAATAATGAAACAAAGTATACTTAAATCTTAAATATTTCTGCATAAATAAGTTATGTTAGCGAAAAATTTCGATATTTCAATGACTAAATAGTATGACAAGTCGCTGTAAATTGTTTAATAAGACCACTTTGAATTGAGTAAATTCATTTAACGTTCCAGCAGTTTACATTGTTCATATTTTTCCATTACTTATAATTAAGTTTTCAAACTTACCTAACGGTGGTATCATTACTGCCCGATACCACATATTCGCCGGATGGATTAAAGTCTAAGGTGCGTACACTTTTCATGTGGCCATTCAAAGTGGAGCATATGGTCTGTGCGTTTAGATCCCAACGTCTAATAATGCCAATATCGTCTGCTGAGTAGACGAAATCATCATTATATGCAAAGCGTACACAATCAATAGGCCTGTTATGTCCGGTTAATGACTGAAAAGTTGCCAATTGTATAGAAGACTCTAATTTTAGCAGAGAGTACAACTTACCATGAAAAGTTCTTCCCGACCGATCGCCCATAAATTCACATTACGGTCCTGACCACCAGTGACTAAAACACTACCAGTTTCACCAAGGTCAAGACTGGTAACATTTCCGTCATGAGCTTTTATCTCATCTGCGAGGACAAAAGGGAAGAATGGTGTTAAATCGGAGCTTGTGTACCTCGGCATTTATGTGGTTTATATGCTAAATCCATAACAGAGGCACAAACTTACATATTTTTGCTGTTAACTTTCGAGCCAATGCCATAACTTTCAGCCACTTTTACTTGTTCCTCAGTGTACCGCTGCTCAATCTATATAATCCACCAAATATATTTCACTTTCTACCAAAAATTAAGAATTCCTGAGATTTTAAAGCAAGTTATGTTTTTTATTTTTGTTTGCTTTCCCTGCTATGTTTCATTTGTCGACTACGTCTCCGTGCCGTCACCGTTGTTACCGTTTACTAATTCTACAAGTCTCAATTTTAGCTCAAGAATTTTTCACGCACCCTTCTTCGCCGTCACCGTAACAGTCTTTATTTTTACGCAATTTTCTATTTTTGTATCAATTTGCGCGACAAACGTCCATAGATACTTTTCCAATTATAAAAATAAAACACAAAACCTTTATTTTCTTCTTTTGTATAAAATAAAAAAGAAAACAAAATTCTTTTTTCTTCGTCGTCGTCGTCGTCGTCGACGTCGTTTACTTTTACGTTTACATTTACGTTTACTACTCACACTCACTGTCAAAAACATCTGACATTTTCTGAGAAAATGAAAGATGGACAATGACAATTCACACAATTCCTTTGAAAACCAAAGAAAAATACGATAAAGCTCATTGCAATGGAATAATGTAACAAAAAAGGGCTGCCATCCCAACATTTAAGTTAAAATATTCAGAGCACTCGACAAGCAAACGTTGAGGGATCCTATTCAAGTAAATTGAATAAACGCCGCTTTTTAAATATTACTGCAATATGTAAGATGGGAGTGGTTATTGACCGAGTTCGCCCATCCAATATGCAAATCTACATTGTGCCAACACTTTACTGGGACTATTCGTTAAACGTTACTTAGACAAAAATTCAAATAAGAAATCAACATTTTATTTTGCATAGATGGCGTACATGACTTCTGTCGCATTTCAGATCAAATGCAACATTTGCAGAAATTTTAAGAGATTATACTTGTAACTGGTTCCACTTCGTTCATTGTGTGGTGAAATTTTCTACACGATTTTAGTTAGGAACGGTCCGGATTGCATTTTCTTGTCTGTATACAGTACCTGGCCTTTGAATTGTGACCGATGATAAAAATTACCTATTTATGGCTTTGAAAGCGAATAAAAAGCAAACGGTTTTAAAGCATTCAAATATTTATTTTAAACTAATATTTCGAGGCTCCTCCTCTTGCTGTTAAGACGGCCGCAATTCGTTGAGTCATACTGGCTAGGCACTGTGTTATCTTCATCTTAAGATTTGGGTCATTATACTACACATCTCCGATGTTTTCCTTAAGCTGTTGCTGGTATTATTCCACTGGTATACTGCCGATTTGAGGTCTGTCCAACAATTTTTGATGGGGTTAAGGTCCGGTGAATTGCCAGGCCATGGCAAAACCATTATTTCCATTGAATTCAGACAATTCATGCTCATCCTGGTTATGTGACATGGAGCTCCATCTTGGATAAAGGTGTATTCGCCTCTCGGACACTTACGGGTTTCTAAATATGGCATCAACACGTTTTCCAGCACCTCCACATATTGGACAGAGCGCATTGTTCCCTCACAAAATGTTGCGGACCTGGCCCCTCTGAGGTTATTTAGCCCCAAACCATAACACTGGGGGGGCGAGGTGTTTGACCCTTGGATGCACACAATCTTCAGACTATCGTTCTCAGGCTCTTCTGCGAACAAAATTTGTTGTTTATGTGACCGCTTCCAATCGGCATTCATTGCTGAAGATGATCTGTAAGAAGAAAAACACAACCACAAAAAAGTGTGAATATTCACATCTCCTTACTAGTGCTGTTTGACAAAGGAAAAAATGTTTTTTTTTTTAAACTTTGCTGGTCGTCTGCAAAAAAGTCCATTTTCGTATAAGCGTCGTCGTAACGTTCTTTCTGAAATATTTACTCCAGATTCCTGAACCTCTCTCAAAACCATCCGACTTGAAGTATTTCTGTTCCAGAGAACTGTTTGGATAATTTTGCGATCCTGCCTGGCTGAGGTGATGCGTTCTCGACGACAATTGGCGATTGTTTGGAGTTACCGCTAAAACGTTGTTGGGTTTTTTCAACTTTTTGGCAACATTTACCACAGATGCCTTGGATTTTCCAACGGTTCTTGCTATGTCTGCATAGCTCAGGTTCTTGGCTTTCAAATGAACTGCAATTTGTTGCTTTTGTCCCGATGTCAAATCCGACTTTCGGCCCATTTTCTAAAAAAACTGGTTAAATTGAAAAAAAAAAAAACGGATAATCCACGTGACAAATTCAAAAGATATGTATATTTTTTACTTACTGTTGTTATATTTTAGATATATGAATATTAACTATTCAATTCTTTCACTTTTCAGACGATCTCAATTAGTTTTTTTATGCTCCTCACACAAGATCGAATTAATTCGCCTGGCACTTGCAGAATTAACTTTTCACTTATAAGCAAAAAGCTGATCCTTTTCTAACCGACGCGGGCCAGTTGACCGGAAATTCTTAAAAGCATCTAAGAACAGGCTAAAAACCCCTTAATACCCTTTTTTATTTGGAAAAGCCCAAATTAGATTGAAAATTTTACCTGATATTTGAAGTTTTCAGAAAAAATGCCATTGGACATAATTCAATGGCCAGGTATTGTAGGACAAAGTTCTAGTGTATACTATAATTTATGGAGTAGAAAGAAAACTAAATGAATTTAATAATATGTCAGTAAAGGCTGGATGTACAGAGAAAATGTTTAAAACAA
The DNA here is from genome assembly GCA_037575425.1 of Anastrepha fraterculus. Lineage (NCBI taxonomy): Eukaryota > Metazoa > Arthropoda > Insecta > Diptera > Tephritidae > Anastrepha > Anastrepha fraterculus. The sequence goes on from JAYXIM010045825.1 coordinate 252,814, forward strand.
ATATATTACATATTGTAAAGAACCGGGAATCTTCGCGAGCAACAATACAAAAACATGATTTCGTGTTGGCCAGACAGAACTCGACAGAAGATATTACTTGCCAAACCTAGAAATTACGATAGTTATTAATTGTTAATACGAGTAATAGTTGACAGTTAGTTTTTGGAAATAGAGTTAGGCAAGTTATGTTGCCATTGATTTGCAATTTTTATTTGAGAATGCAGTGATCGAACTCAGAGAAATTCTTGTGAGAGATTTTATGCGGAGTGCAAAAATGTAAATTAAGAGTTTCTACCACCCCTATACAATTTCGTTAACACTATTTACAAATTATCTTGTAAATTGCAGTTTTTAAACTCCTTTGGCATATGACTTATTAATCAGTAAAACAATTTTGCACAACAATTTATTCACACCCTTTCAACGTTTCTTTAAAATTTTACCTGCATACGAACTTCTTTTTAAAGCTGTCTGGCAACAACTTTTCGCTAAAATAGAAAACTTTAGCAACAGATTTAGGTTTTGAATTTAAGTTTTGGAGAGGATGTGCCCCTCTACTCCCCTTCTCAAATTCATGCGGTATTATATAGTATTTTTGATGTTTGGGCTTTTCACTAATAAATAAATAAATAAACTAATATTTTCATACTTGTTATGGGGTTCATCACTACAATTGTAATATTTTTTTTTGTCCACTACTGTAAAAAGAAATTAGATTCGCGTCATCTGTTTGTGAACTATGTATGATTTTATATTTTAGTCTGGCATCTTTGCGTTTTATAATTGAATGCTGGCAGTGCTCTTGTACGAAGCTGACAAACACTTTTTACAATTTTTGTGATCATTACCCACTGGTCATTGAAATTTTTATATTTGTTTGTAATATCTCATTTAGAGTAAAATGTCTGCACGTTACGATCGCGCCGTTACAATTTTCTCACCAGATGGACATCTGTTGCAAGTGGAATATGCACAGGAAGCGGTGCGCCGAGGATCTTCGGCGGTGAGTGAACTTAACCTCCTATGAAAATGTCCTTTTCCATTGAGTTGCCATATACTATGTTCTATGTTCTCGTTCTGAAATTCCAGGTGGGAGTACGTGGAAAAGATGTAGTTGTGCTGGGTGTAGAAAAGAAATCTATGCCTACTATGCAATTAGATCGGACAGTACAGAAAATTTGTACATTGGATGATCATGTCATCATAGCCTTTGCCGGTTTAACTGCTGATGCGCGCATTCTTATTAACCGAGCCAGAGTTGAATGCCAAAGCCACAAATTAAATGTCGAAGATCCAGTAACATTGGAATATATTACTCGGTAAGATGTGATTGATAATAGATGTGTGTTGAAATTAACAAATTACTATGGTAGGTATATCGCTCAGTTAAAGCAAAAGTACACACAGAGCAATGGCCGGCGACCATTTGGGATATCTTGTTTGATTGCTGGATTTGATAACAATGGTGATCCACATCTTTACCAAACTGAACCCTCTGGTAATTATTACGAATGGAAAGCAAATGCAGTAGGGCGAGCAGCCAAAACAGTGCGCGAGTATTTGGAAAAACATTACAAAGAGGAGTGTGTTGCGGAAGAGAATGCCGCAGTTAGACTCACAATAAAAGCACTCCGAGAAGTGGCACAGTCCAGTGGGAATTTGGAAATCGTTGTGATGAAGAAAGCGGAGAAACCCGGAGATAGCCCAAAACTGGTAACCCTCTCCGCAGATGAGGTTATGAAACATATTGAAGCTATAAAAGAGGAAAAGGAAGAGAATGAGAAAAAAAGCCAGAAAAAGTAAATACTGGAGTAGATAGTCTTAAGATTTCCATACATCTTAATATTTTCCAATGTAAATCTTCTATAATTGGAAATAAAACATGTTTTAATAAAGATCTATACAATCCGACGTCAATATATTATTTGGATAGACAAAAATATCACATTTCTTCATTATATATGTACATATAAATATACACGGTGCAAATAGCTAACAAATTTAAATAAGATCACTTGGAGACAACTGCGACTCTCCTTCGGCTAAATAGATTTGCATCGCTTTGTACAGCAAAGAGATTCCTAAAAACTTTTTTTCTTTCATAGTCCAGGTTTGCGATGGTCCGTAGTAATCACCGCGTTTATAATTGGTTAAATGTTGCAGACCGAACGCATCGATTATGGCTGCTTCTCGTGTATACGCTTCGCAGGGCAATATATTGTGGAAGACGTGTAAGCAGACAACGCCTTTACCACAGCCCCAAATATCCAGAATCCGCCTTAGTTTTTTATTTTCCAAAGACTTATTGTGAATGGACTGCAAAATATCCACACAAAGAGTGTACTTCTGAAAAGCTAAAATGAACAAAATATTTATGTAGTATTGTTCATACAATTATGGATATTCATATGCAGATATTTGAGTATGAAAAATAGTTGAAAGATCTTACAGGAAGTTTTCTTCCGTTGGGATTTCACAGTTTTTGTGTTGGCCTCTGAAAAATTGTGCTGACTGTGAACTCGTGAATGCAATTTCATTGCTTCATATAAATGGGAATATGGTCGTGAAGTTTTTCCTTTGCCCACATAAAATACTGAATTGAGGAAACGTACCCATGCTTTATGCTCGTCCAGGTACTGTTAATAAGAATTATTTTGTTTATATTTTCAAGAATACAGTTTTAAATAGTCTAAGAATATGTACCACTCTTTCTCCGGGCAAATTACAGGAGATGCGCGGATCGATCAGCATATATATGAAACTTTGTTTTAGATGACCTTCTCTCATTTTATGCTTATTTTGAAGGTTGGCAAAGTATTCAGCTGATTTAGACTCGTACGTCAGGAACTCCGGTATTGCAGAAAAATGTTCTGGAGAGCGAATGGTGCGGTGCAGCTCAACCGAGAAGTCTTAGGGGAAAAGAAAATAAGTACATAAGGAACTGCTCGATTGAGAAACCACCTACTTGCATTTCCATTTGTGTTATTTTTCCTCTTAGCATCAATTTCAAGCGGGTCTGGCGCATTCCTTCTGTATTTTATCAGTCTTTTTATATACAACTTTTTCGTACTCTTGGTTATTGGTCCTTAACACGCAAAAATTTACAAATTCAAATAAATTAAAATTTATATACGCATCTCAAAAACAACTTTTACTTGGCTTACCTGGTGGGTCACCAAAATGTGTCAGCTCAGCGCGCAACTCATCTGTTTCGTAGTCCAAGGGGATTGTAATATTAGTTGACGCAGTACAGTTCAAATTTTGTTGATCGCTGCAAGCAAACAAATAATTTAATACGCGCATCACATTTTTTATTCGATATGTTCTAATACTACCCATTGGATGCCTGACTTTGGGTACTTAGTAGCTTGGTTTCGTAAAAAACTAGTCCATTCTCGTCGTCAGTGTGAACGTATGCCTCAGTCATTTGCAAAAAATATTCATTTGCTGCATTTTTTGTACATTTTTCTTCAGAATCCTTTTTTGCTGATTTTTGTATATCGGCCGCTGGTAACGTTTTCCTCACGTTTTCATTTAAATTATTTTCAGTTAGCGGTGGAACAGTGTGGTAGCTACTGTCTAGCTCTGGGCCAGGGCCTGGAGGATCCATATCTAAGACATGGGCCTGCGCCGCTTTTTGCATTATATAACCCAAAGAGGGTTTCGAATTAGATAAGAACTTTCCCACGGACTCAGTGCAAGGCTTTGCAGGCTCACCCTCTGAAACCGTCTTTTCTTTTTCTTGCAAGACCGTGTTAGTAAAGTTAAGATGCTCATTTTTCATTACTTCCTCCAACATTTCTTCCACGTTAGTGTATTGCCTTAAAATTGACTTCCTCGCACGTGAGCACTCAACTTTCTTGCGCCAAGCCTCCACCATTGACATGCACGAACGATCTAATTTAGAAGTGGCCAGCGAAAGATCTTTCAAGTTCTGCTCAGTTAGTTCAAAAACATTAACGGACTTTTGCGGAGCAGGTAGTGCATTTAGATGGGCTCCCTGTTGGTAAAAAATGAACGTCTCAATCTAATTTAATGACTTCTGTTACAACTAACGTTAAAATAATAGTCTTAAAATATACTCATCGCTCATTTGCTGCAAGGGTGCCTTTCGAAAATTAGTAATTTTAATTAATAATTTATTTAATAATTTTACTTCTAATCCTTAAGAAAATGTAACTACACATATTCTTCTAATTAGATATTCAGGCAGGTTCTTAAATTCATTCTCCCGAGTGAATTTATTTGCAAATTCCAGAAAATTTCAATGAATTGCAGAAACTCCCCGAATGGCTCTGAATTATTTACACAGCTGGTGGCTGTTTTTCTAGTCGATTCTACCTGAACGACCATAAATCTCGACCCGGCCAAGGGTCACTCCAGCAGCATTCCCAAATATTTACAGGAAACGTTTCTGCTATTACAACCACAACTGGTTGTCCTTCTCATGGTGTTCCCCCGTCAGTTGATGCTGTATTACCAGCGCTACCGGCTTTATATCCAGCCAAGAACTGTCACATTAGCGCCAAAAACACATGGGAAACATTTTGTACTGTTACAACAGCTGGCGGTTTTACTCATTCTAAGCAAGTTTGAGGCACTCTTCTAGCAAACGAATGATGTCTTCATACATACAAATCTATTCACTATTCTGTTACATCTGCACAACATAGTGATTTAATTCAAAATAAAAATGTACATATCTACTAGCAAATATGTACATACTTCTAATAGTTACCTCAGAACCCCTAACTTGCACTTCTGAAGGTACATCTTCCGTTATGGCTAATTTAGTTTGGGAAGTGAGCGGGGATTCAACAGCTGGAAAGACAGGTTGAGGTCTGTGTCTGCGATGGGTGATGTTGATGTAATATGGGGACGTCACGTCATAATTATAGTGCACCCGATTAGGCGTGTACATATTTTTTGGAGTGTCGTGGTTTCCACCATCTTTGGTAACTACGTTCACAAGCATTTTGTTGATCGGTGTAATATCTGATGATTTTTCATCTGGTCTGCTTCGTATTCTCGGCGGTGGAGAAAGTTCACGTTGAGGGACACTTTTTTGGGGATTCTCTTCGTTTTGCTTTTCAAGTCTTCGCTCGTACTTATGCCGAAAGATGTGATCTCGAATAACTTCCAGTACTTCGAAATGGCATTCTTCAATAGCATAGTGCATTGGTGTTTTACGTTCATCGTCCATCACATCATGATCCGCACCATATTTCTACATTTGGCTTAGAGTTAACTATTCAGTTGCTTACTTCATAAGTTAAACATACGTACCAGAAGTAAACTGACAATATCCACACGCCCAAATATCGCTGCTACATGAATTGGTGTCATATTTTCGTTGGACCGCACATTAGCATCAGCTTTATTATACGTATTTGTTTGTGAATTTATGATTACAATGTATGTATGTACAGCGGGCATCATTTTTAACTTACCACCGTCATCCAGAAATCTTTTTGTAATTTCCAAAGCCAATTCTGCATTCTCCATTCCACAGGCATAGTGCAGCGGCGATATGCCGCGGTCGACAGGAACGTAACTCGGATCCACATTATTCTTTTCAAGTATGGACTTTATATCGCTACCCAAGTAATATTTAATAACAAGTGCTATGTTTTACAGATATGCGAAATTGTCAAGTTTACTTGGCATTTTGTTACCTGTCATTTCCATCCTCCAGTGCATCCAACAATATAAGAGCGAGGAAATTTGCCCGTTGATCTTCTTGAAAATTAGATAATCCTGGATGTTTTCTATCCATATTTATGTTAATTCATCAATGTACTACTGTATTCTTAATATATTTTATAGTTCCCTGTTAATTTTAATTTTAGTAATGTCACTACACTTAAAATTAAGTTTAAATCAGCGTTGCATTCTTAACCCTACATTTACGGATTATTAATTCGTGTCGTACTGTACAATATTGGTTACTGCAAGTAAATACATTCGTCGATACCACTCAAAGTACATGTTGTGCGAAAGAGCAAAGCTTAAAACTTCTTAACTCTCATCTCTGTTTGAATTTCGATTGTGGAATGTGAGTTGCTTTATCATATATGTAGTTACGAATGTTGTTTGAAATTGTTTAGAATTTGTAAAACAGCATTAGTATATTTTCTAAATTCTACTTGCAGACATTAAACCCCAAACATTTTTTGCCATGAAAACGCTTTCCATAAAAACCTCCGCATTTGTGGACAACATTGGGATGTACGTCCAAATTGATGCTGAAGCGATGCATGCGCAAGTCTATTAGTATGATATTATTATTTTTATTATTGTTGTTATTGAGTATTTTTAAAAGTAAAACATATATTCATTATTTTTGGACAATTTTCAAATATCGAAGCAAACCGGATAAGACAATTTGGTTGTATGTATACATTCTTACATTGTTTTTGCTCTAGCGAAGTCACCTTCTTTGAACTCGCCTTGGCATTAATGGCCCAATTCATAACAATAAAAAGTGATCGCATTCTTTATTTTGGAATTAATCACAAGGCGAATCTTAGAACTAGAACAGCTGATTTATTTAGTTTCTTTGTTTTCTTTTCGCATTTGACTGACAACCGAACTGATTGCCTATAGTTATGGGAAGAAGAATGCCTATAGTTATGCGAAGAAGAAAGGGGTATGATAGAGCATATCCTTTGTCACAGGAGGGGGTTCTACGTACTGGAGTGACTCGGGGTTGGTGGGTTTTCCCGACTGAAGCTTGGGAAACCCACCAACAAAGGGTAGTTGTTGTTGTTGTTGCAGCAGCATAAACATTCCCCATATATGTGTACATACGGGGATTGCTGTTGGAGTGACAGTCCTCCACCGGATATAAATCCGGGTCGTTTCGGTAACGTAGAACCGACTGGTGGAATCGAACAACAAAGCGTAGTCTTAGCGGTCGATAACTCTAATTTCGCTAATAGGGAAGACACTGGAGGCCTTGCAATGCAACACCAAAGGCATTGCACCGCTTGATGGGAATTGAGAGGGATTATGATCCATCCGCATGTCCTCTGTGTATTAGAGAGCTTGCCGCAGAAAATACAACAATAACGCCCAATAATCGTTACAAGTAAGAAAAATATATGTTCTGGATGAATTTACTATGTGCAAATTAGGTAGTTGGAAGCAACTCCAGATATTGATACAGTTTGCCTGATCTTGATACATCTCCAAAAAGAGGTATTCCAACTTCACCACCAAAGAAATATTTTGTATTTAGTAACTCACATATGGTCCCTCACATATTCCCGTCATGTGGAAGAAAAGGCTACATTCAGAACCAACACTTGTACACTCCCTGCAACACGATTATCTATTTTGAAATGCCTTGGGAATTTGTTTTGAATTCAGCTCCGTCTTCCCTTGCTTTGGGTACAGTTCAAAGGCTGAGTAAGCTCAGTGACCTCCGTCTGCAGCTTTACGATTGCAACACATTGCACTTCACAATATATACGCGTATACGTGCATATATTTCTTATCTAAGTATAAAATAAATTTTATTTATTTTTCCAATTCAGCCATTTATTTCAAGCACTCCGACGAAATTAAGTTCGACTTTATTCACTTACTTGCACGAATAATCGCATGCAGTGGGTTGCCTGTGCTTATAATCAAATCAAAAAGTGGTACCTTCCTTTCAATGCTCGTATTCAAATTTATTAGTTCATTATACAATATAAATATGTATGTAGCGCCACTTTTCACACGAAATTGTCACTTGATGATATTTTCCGACTTTCAATGACACTCCTGTAATAATGTGCCGAATTTTTGGCAACACGTTCTTTATTCTTGCTTGTCATGTTCACATAATAGAGACCAAACTTTTCGCTGCAATGAAAATGAACGTTTATTGTTGGTTTAAGGTGTCGCTAGCACGCAATCGCAAAGCAACAAAGAGGGGGGAACTTGAATGAAGCATTTACTTACGTAAAACCCCTATTCCACTCAAAATTATCGATTAAACTCCAATGCGAGTAGTGTGTAACTTTACACCCATCGTTGACTGCATTCAGGACGGCCTGTAAATGTGCCTGGAAATAATATAAACATAGTTATTACACACAAGTAAATGCATATCCTTAGCGAATATTTAGAGTCATTGTTGAGCTTTAGCTCGGAGCGTTTACCCCAATAAGACAAATTTTAGACGCTCTTTGGCCTTTAATTTACCTTTAATTTTAGAGGAATATTCGAATCTCTTTGATGAATATGCTCATATAAACATTTTTCATCAATAAATACCCTGAAAGGAAATCACTTCGTGGGTGTATTGATATAATAATAATAGTTTTGCTTTTTACATATAGACATATATGTATTTACATATATATCTGGCGCTTACGCTCTTTATTGGGTATATGGCCGAGCTTCTCGCAACATTTATGATGTGCGTCTTGATGTTTTCCCGCAAACTACCTACAATTTTGCGCCGCCTCCGAACGGCAAATGGTATTTTACGTAGCGCTTTTTTCATGACAGAAATGCACGCGAAGATTTACCATGCCTACAAGCAAAAATGTTTCTATAATTCTTGTGCATCGTGTCCAGAGTTCGTTTTGAGCACGGGCGCTATCGAATGGTAGTCAGGCACCAACCTATTCGTCCACGGCGGTTTGCTTAGCGTTATATTTTGCATGGTCCAGTGCGCTTTGGAACCATTTTTTGCATTCACAATGCTTCGAATAATTCATTTACAAAAACTAAACAATCACATCCGAATTCCGAATTTGTATTCTTTTTTTGTTCTTGTCCGCTTTGTTAAGGTGCCGTTTCAACCTTAATGTCCTATCACAAATTGCATCGTACGGGATTTATATATAAGCCGCGCCTTTTCTTAATATTGCTTTTTCTTGAAACTTAGATACACATCTTCCATAAGAGAGACTCATTTACCACGAGTGCTCCGAATATCTGGCCGGGTCTATATACACACACACTTGTGTGTACATATCAGGTGAATGTTTTGAATTTATTTTTGCAATACCTTAAGATAATCAATTCGATCTGCGTCATTCAATTCGCCATTATCCGACCAACCGTTTTCAGTAATGTAAACTTCTACATTGTCATAGTTATCCCGAATCCATCTAAATTGTAGATTAATGAAACTATTCAATGGACTTTTTGAGTATGTCTTTTAAACTCACTTTAAAAGGTCCTCCAAACCCTTTGGTGCACAAAAAAGCCAATTAGATTTGGCACGTTTCCAGTTCTTATCTACCGAATATTTAAGGCGTGAATCACGTTCCCAAGATGGATTTTCACCTAATGGGGGATCCGCAATCTCAACATAGCGCGAGGTGTAATAATTAAGGCCCAGAAAGTCCCCTGATCCCTTTATTATTTTCGACCAGTAAAAGTTGAAGGGACGCAAACGAGACCACGCAAGTCCTTCTTTCATGCTGTTGCTCGTGATGTCCTCAATAACTATATAAGGATAGTTTCCCGATTTGCCAAAAATGGGATGCGCCAACCAACCTAGCTGCAATATAAATCGCATTATGAAATCTAAATAATGCAAATAACGCTATGTTGAAATATTCACCGAATATTGCAGCCCTCGATCCACAACGTCTTCTGCATCATTATTTTTTGGGTAATAAAAACGGCTGCTGATAGTAATACCCACTTTGCCGCGTTGTGAGTGGAAATACTTTGCTTTGTAAAGACGGTAAGCAGATGCATGCGCTTTTAAAAGATTGTCCATACAGATGTAATCTGCTACACCAGGTGCATGAATCATAGGCGGAAAATACGCACTGCCATAGCCAGGCAAACAGTAGTCGAAAGGTTCGTTAAATGTAATCCACTTCTTGACGCGATCACCAAAAGTTTCAAATAGAATATCCGCATAGAAGCGGAAGTATTTAATAACAATGTCGTTGGTAAAGCCTCCGAATTTCATCAAACCGTCCGGCATGTCATAGTGAAACATTGTTACCATCGGCTCAATGTTGTTTTCCAATAGTTTGTCGATCACCATATTATAGTAGTCAATGGCTTTTTGATTTTTCACAGTAGTGTCTGCTTTTGGAAGTAGCCTGGACCATGAAATAGAAAAACGGTAGAAGCCGACCTAGAAAAGATATGTGAGATACACAAACAATTTATATAAATTCAATCGACCTTTAGCTCTTTTAGTGCGACCAAATCTTGAGCGAAACGATGATACGATTCTGCAGCGCTGTCTCCGTTTGAGTGATCGGCAATCCTTTCCGGATGCATATGGGTGTAATTGTCCCAAATAGAGGGACCCTTTCCATCCTCGTTCCATGCGCCTTCTATCTGGTAGGCGGCTGTTGATACGCCAAATGAGAATTCTTTTGGAAATTGCTTATTGTTCCCGTTGTGCTGTAGTTCACATTTCACATCCGCATCAGCGAAACATACGCAGGAAATGGTTAAACTAAAATATATGGATGGAATAGAAATATGAGCCCACGTACAAGCGATCTAATTTCCTTAGAAAATACCATAGGATAAGCGTTAGTTGATCCCACATCTTAGCTATAATTAGCAATGCGAGCAGAAGCGATAGAGAGCTGTGCGGTTGGCTTGGGGTGACTGATTGGACTGTTCAACTTAAGAGCAGCAATTGATAAGAATTTGTTTGGAAATTATTGTTGTCAAATGATTTTATTTAAGTTGCAAACACACTATAACCGACTTACAGAAACTAAGGGTTTGCACGAACGAGTGCTTGGGCTATTTCGAAATTTTTTCTGGTCATTACCCCCAATGCTTTTCATTCGTTTCTAATAGTATTTAAGGGGTAATAAAAATAAAAAATATCCAAAGTTTCTTACTCTTCATTTCATATACATTAAGTATAGCCTGTACCACTGCCGCCTTATACCACCGTAGCATCTTACGCTCACCACGGACATCATGCACCATATCGGTTGCAGATATAGTTTTCTGAAGTATTCTGAGAAAAGTCAAATGTGGTGGTGGATCTAAAGTCGAAACTGAAAGTAGGACTTCACACCTAAGTATTTGTCAATACAAAGTTGACTTAATAAAAACTTTAGCCCCTTTCTAAAGCCGTATACCAGTGCACATATTTGCAAACTCGTTTATTCAAACTTCTTGATCAAGAATTTAACTTCCTGCCAAGGCATGTTTCCCGAGTTATATGGTAGATGTTAGAAATCTTTCACCTTTTTAACCCTGTAATGCTTATTCGAGACTTCCTATCAGAAGAAGTCCTGTCAAGTCACCCCGGAGAAGCTTTTAAGAGCTGTATGCTTCTTACATAAAATCATGAAGAGGAGTTCATCTGAGGAGACTCCCCTGTCGCAGTTGAATAAGTTCATGATGGTCCCGTGATCGAGAGGTAGGTCAAAACTTAAGTTTATGTTGTTTTTAACAACCCAATTGCTTTAATAGTTTCAAGTTCTGGCTGTGGTAACTTTACTTCGGGTTTTATGAAGATGATAATTTCATCTAAATCTATCGAGAGTAATGTATTGTTACACATTTTCAGATTGGTGAAGTACACATTCAATGGAGTAACTGAACCAAGGTCAGTTTTATATTTAGTGGCAAGTTTTATCAGCTCTACCTTTTGGCCTCAGTTTACTCTAGAAAAAGCAATTAAAGAACATATGAGTAGAAAAATGCAAATGCAAAAAAGTGCAGTGGTGTTTTCCTTAACCGCTATCGATGGGTAATGTCGAGACTGTAAGAAATTTTGAACTGTACTTACCATTCTCCTCAGCCCACGCCAGTAACTAATTCCAATTTTTTTGTATCAAATTGCATTAATTATGGGTATATCATTAATTTACGCTCGTTACATTTCGTTGCTTGTAACATTTAACAACTTGAATTCACGATTCGTGTTTGTTGCTTAAGTCTTCTGTTTTCAATCAACTCAAAACATTATAGCGCAGATATATGGCAGAGTTACTGCGCATTTATAAACATTCTAATGCACCTGGCCGACGACAATTTTTTGCATTTACCAAACAGCTGATTTGTTTTCATTTTAAAATTCGTTACATAACCGCACATTTGGTTCTATAGCTGCGATGCTTTAACGTCTTTACCTAAAGTTGGGCAAACATGTGGCATACATTAAGGCGTAAAATTAAAAAACAAGCAACGGAAGCTAAATTGGAGCCAGGTCGGGCTTAATATACCCGCAGTATCAGAAGCAGAGAGAGAAATTTAGCCTTAACTTATAAAATATATAAAAAGGCACCCATATATGGGTGCATACATATATACGGAGCTTCACGCACTCGCCATGACAACAATATCACGATTTACCAAATATTCGCAAATGAGCAACTAATTCTAAATAACGAAAAAAAAGATGCAATGTTGACTATTTTCAAATGGTCGTCAGTGGTTCTTCTTGTTAGATTTACAATTTTTTCTTTCGTCGAGAAAAATTTACCTATACATGGCAAGTGCGTCAGGCGAGACGTAGCGGGCTCGTTTTATGAATGAACGGGTTTTGCTTTGAGAAATATGCGTTGCCAAAATTTTATTATTGAAACTTTCAAGGCAAGCAAAGAAAGAGGGAGAGACCCGAGAGATAATGAGAGAAAGGGAGACAGAGATAAAGAATATATATATATCTAAATAAATTCACTACATTTACAGAGAATACAAATGGGCAAAATTTACAGAAAACGAAGAAGGGTCGACCGGTGTAGATAAACGCCGAACACAAGGACCTCAGCAACGGCACAAATTACCGCAAGGCAATACCAATAAATCCGACGCCGGAATGGATAGCACTTGATAGTACTCACAAGCACTAGCCAGAAAACGGAAATAAGCGCCAAAAAATAGACAAAAAAAAAACGCCAACAAATTGGGACCAAAAACGCCCCAAACAGAAGGCACCAAGGAAATATAACGCCTAAAAGTAGGCATCAAAAATGTATTTCCTACAAGTTTGCACCAACAAATAAGCACCAAAAAGTAGGCAGTGTTATTTCTCACTAGAAATTAGCAACCACAAGGAAAAACTCAGTAGCCTAAAGTGTATCTAAGATATATTATATATAAGGTATAGCTCTCTCTCTCCTTTTCCTCTACGTTACATCTTTTTTCTTCTTCGCGGAACGAAAATCCTCAAAACGTTGCATGGCCTTGAAATTTTACTCTCCATTCTCGCTCGTCTATCGACACCTAAAAGCTTCACTTCAAAAAGTAGATAAAATTATTAAACAAAGCATAATATAGATTTCTGAAGTAGAAATTGCTGCGTTAGAGCGTCAGACACAGGCGCAACAAGCTTTAAAAAAGCATTTTCGCGATAAAGCCTTCTCTTATTTTTGCATAAAATAAATACAACTTTTCCAGAATAAAATACATGTTATTGTATTACTAGAACTCACACTTTGTTGGAGGAAAATTTGTTAGAAAATGCATATTTTTTACATTTGTGACAAGGATGATAGATTTACCAGGTTGGCTCTTTAACTATGGTGAAAAAGAAAATTGTGAGAGAAATTTGGCTACCATGTCATTTCACATGCATTTACACACTTGTCCAGTCAGTCGTTTTCTCAGACGGCAACGAAGTGTCATTGGTTGATATTTTTCGTATATCACTAACACAATTTCAGTTTTTTTGTAAACCCACCAAGTGATATCAGTCCATCAGCTGATTTTGTCAAATTCGCTCAGAGGCGAATAACGGACTGCTAAAGAACTCACCTTTAAACTCTTTTCACCATGCATTTGTGATGTCTATTTTTTCTCAATTTCCTAATCCTTCCAAATCCCTACTCAATTTCCTTTTTTCGAAATTTGTGAGTGATAAAAAGAAAGAAAGTAGAAGCTTTATTCATGAAATGAGGATAGTGAGTAAAGAAAAATCTTTCGGGGAGTTCCTATTCCAATTTATACATGTACTTTATTGTCAACTTGAATTTCCAAAAGCATCAAAGATTAAAAAAAGTGCGTTTTGCCTTACATACTTAAAGGACTATGTTTTTTTTTAAATTAAGGTATATATTATATTTTTCATAACAGTTTCTGTTAAAAAAATTTTACCATAAAATTGACTTCAAGTCATTTTTTCTTTTTTGATATTTTTATCTGTTATTGAACCAGAACCACAATATATTGAACGCATTTATTGAAAGAATAATTGCTTCACCATGTGTACTATGCACTAAACAATTTAAAAAACTCTAAATCTTGTGCTTCAAGCTCAACCTTGGCACTTTTTAACACACTTTTATTAGGTCGGGTTGTATGTATGTATGTATGTATGTATGTATGTATGTATGTAACGGAATCTTTGAGCTTAATTTTCACTGGCTTCTAAACATCTGATCGACTTGAAATTTTGCACACCTATCAAGGACCGATGACAATGCAATAATTTGATAAAAGTTTTCCATTATCCTTATTGGGATTGCCAGGATTAATATTTTCTGTTTTTACCTGTGGGCAAAAAGTAAGGTGAATTTGGTTGTAAAATGAAAAATCTTTTTTATTCTTCTAAATCAGTTTCTCAGGCTCCCTCCACGAAATAAGTTCTTCATCCCGATTACTTCTTTATCACGGCCGATAACTGCATAGCTTTAGACTCACAGTCGATAAGAAAGGAATTAAATATAACACGAATATATCGAATCATTTATTCACTGACTGCAATGATAACAATAATTTTCATTCATAATAAACAAAAAATAGTTTAAAGAAACTAAAAAACACGCTTTTTTGCTAATCGGACTAAAAAGTAGAAAATAAAAAATAGTTTAAAAAACTAAAAAACACGCTTTTATTGCTAATCGAACTAAAAAGTATAAAATAAATTTTAATGACAAAGAGACCTATAATGAAGTAATAGCAAATCGAACGATCAGTCATAGTCAACTACCTCAGAACAGAATTATAACAAAAATTAAGATACAAATAGAGTAATTCAAATTAGAGTTAAAAGCGTGGGATGCTTGATATAGAAAATATTACAATCATTCTATTGGCAACTACCTATGTACAGAGGGTTATGAAAGTGAAGCAAAATGCATCCCACGCTTTTAACTCTAATTTGAATTACTCTATTTGTATCTTAATTTTTGTTATAATTCTGTTCTGAGGTAGTTGACTATGACTGATCGTTCGATTTGCTATTACTTCATTATAGGTCTCTTTGTCATTAAAATTTATTTTATACTTTTTAGTTCGATTAGCAATAAAAGCGTGTTTTTTAGTTTTTTAAACTATTTTTTATTATACATACTTTATGTTAAAGGTTAGTTCAAGGCGCTGTCGCTTTTCATAGTACAGTCTAATCTTGGTAATTCGGACAGCGCGGTAATCCGGACACCAAAACGTTTTCTATTGAAGTCTCTGTAATCCGGACACCACGTATTCATATACCTCTAAAATTCGGACACTTCTTTATTTTCCAGTGAATATGCTGAAATAAAAAGGAATTCCGTTAATTTTTATTTTATTTTATAAAGGGGATTCCCCTGCTAACTACTTTGCGTGAATAGTGCGTTTAAGTGCTCGTCAGCCTCCTAGTTCATATTCATAAGCATATTTGCGTAACGTGTAGTTCAGTAGCTAATTTCAAACATTAACTCCATAATTTCTTTAACTGTGGACTGTATAAATTTAACTATGGCACCAGCAGCTAAGAAAAAACATACGTTTTTAACGATAGACCAGAAAAAAGAAGTTCTTAAGAAACTAAGTGAAGGACAGTCAATTCGACAGCTAACTGCGCAATACAATGTAGGTAAATCTACAATTTCGGACATAAAATCAAGTGGATTAAAGATTGATTGGTAAAAAACGAAAACATTTTGTAAGGATAGTTTACACTCCTTTGATTATATTTTGCAGTTACATTGCTAGAACAGAATGTGGCCTTGGAAAGCGTAAAACTATGCGACCTGCGGAGTTTGAAAAGATGGAAGACCACTTGTATAAATGGTTTGTAAACGCAAGACCAAACAATCATCAATGAAAAGGCCAAACAATTCTGTTCCCAAATTTACGGACAAAGTGTGCAATTTGTGGCTAGTAATGGTTGGTTTAGTAATTTTCGCTCCCGATATGGAATTAAATTCTTAAAAATATCTGGCGAAAAACTTTCCAATGATTCTACTGCTGTGCAACCCTTTATTGAAAAATTGCGAAAGAAAATTGCAGAAATGGGCATTACGTATGATCAGGTTTATAATGCAGATGAGACTGCTTTGTTTTGGAGAAAACTTCCAGAAAAAACCCTTGCATTGCATAATGAAAAATCCGCACCCGGGCGCAAAATTGGAAAAGAAAGAGTAACACTTCTAGTTTGCTGTAATGCAACCGGAGAACATAAACTTCCATTGTTCATGATAGGGAAAGCCAAAAACCCCAGAGCCCCCCAAAAATGCTTGGATGACAGAGCAAATCTTTAAAAATTGGTTTGAAAACTCATTCGTTAAAGAAGTAAAGCGTTACTTAAAGGAAAAGAATTTACCAGCCAAAGCCATTTTACTGCATTACAATGCAACTTGCCATCCCCAATCACTGTCGGATGTCGATAAGGACATATGTATATGTTATGTTTTTGCCACCAAACTGCACGGCTCTTATACAGCCAATGGACCAAAATGCTATCCGAATTTTAAATACAAACTATCGGAAGAGTTTTTTGTCTCTACTTTTGTCCAGCCCAACGAGCAATCTCCCGGAATCTTTAAAAAACTTTACATTAAAAGATGTGGCTTTTTTATCGTCTAATGCTTGGAAAAATGTGGATGAACGCGTGCTCAGAAAATGTTTTAACAAAATTCTTTATGACGAAGAATGGGACTCAGATGATGATTTGCCTCTTGCGATGCTACGGCCCAGCAGCTCAACTAAAATAATTCATCTTCTTGTTGAAATATCCCCTGATGTATATAATGATAACGAGATTACTGAGTGGTTGAATGACGACACTGATTTCGATAAAATATGCAGAGGAACAGGAATTTTCATCCGGAGACATTTTAAAACTTGTGAGTCTCAGAGATATTGCCTTCAGAAAGAGAAATGAAACAAAATTGCGGCAAACGAATATATTGAATTATTTTACGGCCGAATAAAAACTAATATATGTACATATAACTCATTGAATTTTAATCAATTTAAGATTAAATAAAAGTTTATTTCATTTAATTACTGATCTACTGATTTCTATTAAATTTTTTACCCACTCGATAATCCGGAAAATTCGATATTTCGGACAACCTCTGGTATTTAATTGTCCGAATTATCGAGATTATACTGTATTTAGGTTCTTTGGCATTTGATAAATCCATTTGTCATGCCGGTTCCGGTTCTTAAAAGAGGCAACACTGTTCATTCTTTAACTGAACACACCTTTTGTTATTATCCGCGCTAAACAGCTGTGAATCAAAAACAATGCAACAAATAGGAAAATGTAGTTTGATAAGCGAAAAAATTTCCAAATATTTTGTGAAATTTGATACATTTGCAGTTGAAAAAACTGAGAAATATGTATTTTCCAATTGGTGTTTAAATTTCAAAGAATTGTATGGACTATTCGCGGACCATTTGGAGTCGAACGATAAAGGTAAAATCTAACTGCAACACGAGAAATTTGAATAAATACGGAATATTTTTAGCCTGTCGATATGATGTGTATCTGGCCTGTTTCCACAAATTGCTTCCTATTTTCGAGGGAATCCATAATTTATATTACAGTGAGAAGTTAGATTTAAACCACTTGCAATTGGAATGGCTAGGTAGCAACTGTAAATATTTGCTGATTTCATTACAAGTGGAGGAAATCGCCGCAACTCTATCTGTAGAAAGAATTCTTCTAATGACCTCACTGTTGGAGAACGCGTTGGCAAATTTGTATTTTACCACAAGCAACAAATGCACACCACCGCATTTGTTGCGAGACCTGCTACGCACAGACGAGCTGCACAATATATTCGGATTGGAAATAGTATGTCCATTTATTGTAGTGAAATATCTTGAACTTAAGAAAATGATTATATTCTAGATTTCCTTATTGAAAATTATAATGGGCACTCCCGATTCTATAAATTTAAGGAACATTGTTTGGCATGGCTTCCCAGAGCCTCGGGAAATACCAGACTATTACAACACAATACTGGTGCTTTTAATACACAGCCTGGGCTACGAGCTAAAAAAACTAAAATCTGTTTAACTGAACGTCCGAAATCTATAGACTTTCGGAAGCTTTGCGGAAAGGTATCAAATCAGCTCATATTGCCTTCAAGTTGGTTTAATGAGAATAGCTACGTTCATCAATTAAAAACTCATGTATGGCTTAATGAAAACTACAAAATTTATTGGTATCAACTCTTGCAATACTATAAACAACAACAGTATTGGAAATTGGTGATGTTGATTTTGCCACAAATAGAATTGCTGTTGCGCTTGATATATGCACAAGTAAATAATTTTGATGTTACTGCCAAGTTGAGCGAGTACTACATTACAATGGATTCTATATTTGAAAGTGATATGCCCTGCAAGAGAACAAACATTAATAATAACTTGCTAAATGAGCGTGTAGTAAGTGAGGAGTTGCTAAAATTTGTCTACGATTTGTTTATTGCGCCGAATGGGTCACGCCTGCGCGACAAAATCAGCCACGGTGAAGTTGATATTACGGAAATAGACAATGTGGAATTATGTGATATTTTGTTGTACTTGTCAATGGGCTTGTTAAGTTTTGAATTGCCGTTTCAAAAATACGAAAGTATTTTTCACTTGAATTGCCAAGCAAGGGAAGCTTTGTGTGGTGCAACCAAGCAATTAGAACAGCTCGTAAAAAAACATTTCACGGAAGAATCTGCAGATATTTTAAAAAGCATCAGCGAATTGAAAACACCTCCTAGAATCAAAATATTCCTGCGGCCCAAAAAAGAGTCGGAACTTGTGCTTTTGGTGCTGAGAAATTCAAATTTAGTTCAGGCAACCTGCGTAAATTATGGACATTCTATTGAAACGAAATTAGAGCTTTTGGCACAACGAGAATTGCATTCAAAGAGGCGACGTACTTTGGAACGAATGTTATCTACATTGCCGATGATTTGCAGTGTTTTATGTGAAATTTTAAATTGTTTATTGCAAATATTTACAAAGCTGCAGGCTGACGACGAAATCTACAAATGTGAGGAATCGCTGGGCAAGCTGCTGAGGTAAAAGTTCTTTATTTACGTTTCAGACTGATTTCTGAAAGTGCTAAGATTCGCATAGTCAACATAATGGAGATCTCAGTCTGAAAACAATCCCATTTCGCACAATTAACAAAAATATGTAGGTTATATAATTGAATTTTTATAGGTTCTTAAAACATACTTTAAAGTTGAATGAGAATTTGGTTAAATATTCTGACAAAAGCAACAACGAATGGATAAAAGCGGTGCAATTATGTGAAAAGTTTCATGAAGTAAAAATGCAACATTATTCAGAACAACACTTATGACCGCGCATTTCCCTGAAATGTAAGTATTTTGCATTTCTCTTTTCAACCGATTAAGGCAACCACAGAATTCGTCATAGTTGGGCATAAATGAACGAAATGTGAAATTTTTCTTAGCTTCAACATTTTTTTTTATAAAAATTTGATATTTTGATAAAAGTATTTTTAATGTTAAATCATTTTCTATTGTTAAACAACTTCTGGCTACTCGAAGAGAATTTTTTATTTGTCTTTGCAGCTTTGCCGGGGTCTGCGTTTATGCTCTACTGGTTTGTCAAAAAGGGTGTAAAAGAAATTATCAATGAGTGCTTTACATTAATTTGATTTAGTTGAAGCTGTGAATAGAACAGAAATACTTAACATTTTAACTGCTCCAACAACAAAAAGAAACCATTCAATCCGAAAGTGTATACGTACATTTTTTCAGAAAAGTGGTACAAATTTATTATTGTCTGTATTCCATGGCAACTAGTCGGATGTGATCCATTGCCATTTTAGACTTGCTAACTATTTTATTTGTTTCTAAAATAAGTTTATGTGATTAACATTCATACAAATGGGTTTCAGTAAATCACATGCATGGCTTTTTTCTCTTATTAAAGGTTTCCCTTGGCCATAACATAAATAGTGAATGAAAGGTTAGTACGAGTTCAAGAGGGAACGGTAATGTGCGGGCGAGGAGCGGCGTTATTCAAATTTCCACCGGTAAATCGATGTTATTCATGCCAGTGAAAAATATGGGCAGAACATTCGTATTACAATGTTGATGGTTTTTAGGCATTTAAAACTCACAGCGTCAATGTACCGCGAAGCATACGCGCATATATCTTTATTTGTTATGCAGATGCCGACGTTATGTGAACGAATTTGGTGCCACTATATATATATATGTATGGACATACCCTGAGGTACTTCCCACTTAGCCAGATTAGTACAGAACTATTCCATTTAGGATGGGTAGCTGCACCCATACTTCCATCTTTTAACAGTTTCCATCACGTGCTAGATCTAATTGGTTTTTTTAAGTTGTCATAGTAGACTTCGTTCATTTTTGAGCGATTTAACCCTTTGCTGCATATTATAAAATCCTATGACTCGGACATTCTCCAAGGCAGTGTCTTAAAACCAACGTTGTATTTCTTATATACAGCTGATCTTCCGGTACTAAAGTTAGAAAACAGCATGATTGCAACATTTGCGGATGACACAATTCCAATGGTATCTCATAAAGGTGCAAAACTCGCAAAACGAGCTAAATATGACATTAAAGTGGTTAAAAAAATGGAACACCGAGAGTAATGCAAATAAAACAATAAAAGTAAACTACAAAAACCGAAGGAGAACCACCGAACCAATTAGGGATGGCAATTCCGACGTGCATATTGACACCCAAGCAAAATATCTGGGCATTACGATCGACTCAAAATTAAACTGGCAGGATCATATAAAATATAAAGAAAAAGCGAAAGGAAATCAAAAATCGCTTTCGAAATCTATACTGGCTGCTTGGACGTCAGTCCAAATTATCATTGCAAAATAAAGTTCTTATTTATCAAACGGCAATTTCACCGATCTGGAAATATAGGATTGAGATTTGGGGCCCTGCTGCAAAAAGTAATCTAAGTATACTGCAACGCGTACAGTCTAAGAAATGTACAAAGCGGAGGAATGAGAATGATATTGAAGGGCCAACGCGCTTAAGCCCATTTAGAAGAAATATGCATAACATTTAAAATAATGACAAATACGAATATTTGACATTTAACACATAGATTTTGCAAGATCTGTTGAGGTTTGGCTGTTAAGCCGTCTTTGGGGAGATTTTTCTTTATTTGGGAGCCATCTCATAACAGGATTTGTGTGCGTTTGTTTATGTGTCTTCTGCTAGCGCTTTGTATTGCCACTTCAATAGTATCGATATCTGCGTTAGGTATGCACTAAGTTGCATCAGTCACGGTCCTAAGTATGTAAATTGAATTGATTATTGTCTATAATAGGCATTATATATTATGGGGAAAAAATCTTAGAAGCATGACATGCTTTTTTTTATTTTTCTGCACCGTGTTGTTATAAATTACAGTTAAAATAACTTCTATTTGTGAAACAAAAGGTAGACTAACGCAACAAGCAGTGATGCACTGCATTCCGCGTATTAAAGAACTAAACTTTGCTTTAAACTGTTCCAAGTTTTACTACCGGGTATTTACATAAATTTTTAGCTGCGATTTCGCGTTATGGTATTAAATCATTGTGTGTATGTGTGTATTTATGCGCGTATATGGTTCATCTTGCGCTTGAGTGATTTCGAATAGAAAGAGCGGATCTGTTGAGCTGAACTGTCGCATGATTGTTATTATTTTTTTGTTGATCCGGGAGCGCAACCCAGTTTTTTAGCGTTGGTGGCGGGTTCGTTGCCTGAGGTAGTTTGCTGTTTTTAACATTAATTTGTTTCTGTATTTTGTTTTAACTGTTGCTTTTGCTGGTGACATGAAGAGGTGGTTGAGTGTGTGGATGTGGTTGTTTAGTTTTTGCTGATCGTTCCATGATAATCGGAACTATGTTAAAGGCAACATACACACATTGGCCATAATACATAAACACCGTTGCTACAAATTCTTTTCGGGATGCCATAAGGCAATTTAACGCTGTTCACTACAGTTGCTTTTTAGAATCTGCATCGAACGGTCGATATTTGCTTTGTCGAAAAGTAATAATATACCACAACCGAGTATTAAAAATGAGGATAATTTAAGTGGATTCAAGTGCATACACACGTTTACAAGTTTTGAATATTTGTATTTGATAGCCTGTTGCAACACAATATTCCGTTAGAGAGACAGGGCTAACGGTGTATCATAAAATATTTTGCATTCGTTTGCTTAGATCTACTTGTCTGCTCTCATTCAAAAGGGCCAACACTTTTAGCCAGAAATGTATGCCCACCGACCTCAGCAATGGGTGCTGGCATTCCTTACGCTTGCTAGTTACTCTATTCTGCTGGTGCGTGCCATGCAAATACCTCAGGACGTTGAAATACTTGAAGGATACCAGTTTGACGAATCGCCCGAATACTACTCAACTGATTCAAATTACTATGAGGCAAGAAGCCTGCTATCTGGTTTTAAAAAAGCCATTCGCAATAAACGTTCAACATTAGAATACGACCAGGCTAAAGGCTTGGTGGTGGGAGGCGGTTCGCAATCAAACAACCTTCAGGAATTTACACAAAATATTGGTAGCCAGCATATTAAGGTGCACGAAAAGGAGGAAAAGAGTGAGGGTGATGAGTTAGGAGCCGATATGCCACGGGCGGAAAAACAAATAATGGACCCCGATTATGACTACTATTCACAGCGGCACATATCCTCGTGGAATGGTGCTTATGGATCGTCCGCGTCGAGCAGTGCGTCACGTGCACCCGCTGGTGTCGAGGATGTCATGGCTGATGCTAGTAATAGTTATGTATCGAGAGGACGTCAAGCGCGCGTCAATTTTATCACGCAACCCACAAAGGATTCTAATGACGCTGCGAAGGAATTGACGGAACCAATTGTATCCAAACTGCCAATTCCCAAAGTTCATTATGATGCAAAATATCCGTCTATTGCACCAGCCTATAACTATGAAATGTATCCGTCCCGCTCTTACGCGCCATATTTACGACGCTACGATCGGTAAAATGTCACGCTGCTGCTAAATTGGTTGAGCAGTTTTTAATATTAATGTAATTTTTCTTCAGCAGTTTTGATGAGCCGTATTCGCGTTACGATCCTTACAACTATGAAGACCATTACTTATATCGTCGGCGCTACGACCCTTACGATAGCTATAGTCCACGTGTTCCACAATATCCCGAACTCTACTACAATTATCCCGATCGCCGCTACGACATACCAGAGCCCAGGGACTATGTTCCACTTTACAATAATGAAATCTACGATAAGGCATCTTATCCGGCAGCTAATTATCCCCCTGTTGACGGCTACACGTCGGCCAAGTACCCAGAATATTCGCGGAATCAACGCCGCATAGTCTATTATGCACATTTACCGGAAATTGTGCGCACACCTTACGACTATGCCAACAGATACGACCGCTATGACGACCTAATGAAGGCAAATAAAGCCATCACCGGAGCGTATAAATACGACAAACAGGCGTCTGGCAGTGGAAGCTCTTTGAGCGGTACCGTTGCAAACACAGACTCCTACGACTACATGAAGCGCGACAAGAAGGATCGGGCAACGCCAAAGCCCAGTAAGGTTAGCGTTAGTGGCAGACAGTAAGTGATGCGCAGCTCAAAGCTACAAACTGTCCGTTTGCCACAGAGAGAGCAAACAGAGCACAGACAAAAACCGAAAATTTTCAAAGGAAAATAAAGTTACATAGCTTGTAGTTAATATTTACATACATACAAATGTCGTAATTATCCGAATCTATAATATTGCATTCATGTATATTAATTACTTCATACTTAAAGTAAATGTTTCAATAAAAACCTATGATTTATAAAAAGTTGTTTGTGGAGTGAACGTGCAGAGCTCTACATACATACATATGCCTGTTAAATGTGTTTTGTATGGCATGCAGTGCAAATCTCTGGTAGTATGGAAGGCTGTAATACATGCTTCAAAATCACTTGCCGTTCGGGTACTTTACACTTAAGTAATCAAAAGAAAACAAAAATTTCAATTTGCAAGTCAATTTCAGGATGGCTTGGCATACCAATGGGCAGGCATCATTGGGCCAACAATTTAATTACAAATAATCCTAGTTAGCGCGATGAGTGTGTAAGTTTACGTAGGAGTGGCAGACGAACTGCGATGTCACTCTTCAATGACTCAGGCGGGCTGCTGAAATTGGGAAGGCAAACAAAGAATCGCATTTAATAAATATTCCGGTCAATTTGAACGCAACGTGGCAGCGCCTTTCACCATCACCGGCGACAACCGAAACGGTCCAATGCTTGCGCTTCCACTAGTGGTTGGATGTGTGGTCCGGCCACAAATTTACATTCTCTTTTGAGCCAGCACAACCATAACAACAATGACTGGCAGCGTCACTTCCGACTGCCCACCGGAAATATGTTTAATCTCGCGTTAATAAAACGATGACGCGTTCACCAGCATTCGTTTTTGTATGCATTTGTATGTACGTATGTGTGTGTCAGTGTGCACGTGCGTGATAGCCACCCAATGGAATTTCGAAATAAAAATACTTATTTTATGTTGCGGCTTGAAGTAACGAATTTGGTTTGAGGGACGAGGGGCATTGTGAACCATTTTAAATTCATTAAATATTGTTTATGCTTATGTGCATGCATGTGTGTATATATTTGTGAATTTACACTGTTGAAATGTTCTATCGATGGACAAAAGCGCTCGCGCAAACATCGCCGCTGGGCTGCGCAAACAAACAAACCAGTACAGCACTCCACCCTTTGCGACGCAGGGTGCGGGTGTAGAAGATAGCTCTGTTTGTGAATTTGAGCAAAGTTAATGTTGGCTTCAGCCAATACCGGCTGTGGTTACAAGTTTATTCGAACTGCCACAGTGAGAGTGCTGACAGTTGACTTTGTTGCGCAGCCTTTGTGGGTTGGTATTGAAAGAATTTGTAGAATTCTTAATTAAATTTATTGCAAATGTATGCAACAGCTTTCAGCGGCTGGCAGACTGTGTTGTCCACTGCCAGTATTTGTAGTTCTTTTTAGCTACCTTTGGCTACCCCCTTAGCTCCGAAGTTTCGTTTGAAAGTTCCTTGACGAGCTGTTTGAGAAACAATATGAAAAAACTTTCGTTGCTTAAGAAGTTTCGCTTTGTTGTTCGGAGCAGAAAACTGTCTCACTTTTGTGTTGGTACATTTTGCTTGGCTTAGTGAGCGTCTTTTGTCCTAAGTGAGGAGCACCACATCTTAAATGCACACACATTTTTTTTTTAACTTTCTTACATATATTTACAACAACTCCATTTTTGTGGTTTTAGAGCACTCGGCAGTAAGAGGCTGCGTACGAGGGACACTTTTAAAGAATCGAGCTTTCTTTCAATAAACTTAAAATATAAATTCACTGGCCCACATAGTTAAAACCAAGTAAAGAAGTGTTCAAGCTCAGGTGAAATCGAACTTTCAATATCCGATACATGTCCTCAGTCATAATCATAGTCAATCAGCGTGTCCGGAAGCAGAAATAAGATTTACAAGTTGCATTAAAAAACAATTACGAATGATAAAAATTTATTTCAATAATTATTAGAAATAAGGCAAGTGGGTATAGATTATTTCTTTCAAAATTATTTTCTCTAAATGTTGACCATTACGTCCTATACAATCTTGGTATTCCGTGATTGTTGTGGACGATATTTTAATGCTAAAATGCTCGCTGTGTTTGTATTATAGGCTTTACTTTTGAGGTACCCCCACAGACGAAAGTATATAGGGGTAAGATCGGGCGACGTGGGTGGCCAGGATATGTCGCCGAAACAGCTTATCAGTTTGTTAAGGCCAGTATCGCTATGGTCTCTCTGAACATGCGCGGGGTGGCACCATCTTACTGAAAATCCACTGAAGGAAAGATGTTCTCTGATTATTGGCAGAAAATAATCGTTAAGAGACACCGTCTACAGAAATTACTTGCCCTCGACGATTTTCAAAAAAATATGGTTCAACTGCTTGACAATGCACACCAATTACACACCTTCGAGTGCAATTCTGCCATGAAAAAGCCCCTCATAAAAAATATCTGCCGTTTGGAGTCGACCTAAAACTGTAGGCCCCCCATTCGTGGAACAACAACAAGACGCACCCAAAGTCGCACAAGACGCCAAACACCCAAAAAGAGTGTAAGCGTATAAATATATGGTGTTTTGTTTAGAGGTTAGGTTTTCAAGATGAAATAAAACGTATATAATTTAATGTTATGGCCAAGAATTTAGCTTTATTATAAAGATAAGGGTTTGCCATTATGTTTTAAAGATGATACCCATTCAACCAAAAGTGAGCTTCATCGCTGAACAAAATTTTCTTCGATGCGTCGCGCGAACCGAACCATTATTTTCGTAATGAATTTGCACGATTTGCAAACGTTGTTCAGGTGTAAGTCTATTCATTATGAAATGGCAAACCAAACTGAGCATAAATCAAGTGACAGCTGTCAAAAAGACCATCTACGAAAAAAGTAGTGCCAACTTGAAAACTTAACCTCTAAAAAAACACCCTATATATTTTTTATTCGATCCTTTTATAGTGATTTATTTTTTAAAATTCCAAAATATTGATATACATTTTTTTTTTTTTCGGTATTCGCTTCTTTTATTATTTATGGAAATCGATTTCTGCTGGCTTCGCAGTAGCGCATCTTGTTAACCAAGCTTTCCAAGACCGTGGTGACTATTTCTGGATATATCTCACGAATAGCTCGCTCGATATTCGCTTTAAGGGCCTAAATTGTTTGCATATCATCCGCACTTATACCCCACAGAAACATGTCTAGCGGCGTCAAATTGCAGCTCTGAGATGCCAAATTGACATCGTCGGGACGGCTGACAACACAATTACCGAATTTGGTGGGCGAAAATCCGCTTTAAGCATGGACTGACGCACCATCCTGCTGAGATCAATAATCGTCCAAGTGCATGTATTCAATTTCCGGCCACAAAAGATTGTTTATCACATTTCTGTAGCGCTCAACGTTGCCCGAGAAGGCATCTCCAGCAGAATTTTGAAAGAAAAATTAGCCAATAATGCCACCGATCGCAAATCCGCAACAACTCGTCACTCTCTGAAGATGGATTGGATTCTCTACAATCACGTGCGGGTTTTCCGATCCCCATTTGCGCCAGTTTTACTTGTTAACATAGCCGCCGAGACGAAAATGCGACTTTTGCGAAATTTTGACTTCTTTTCAATAAACTCGCTGCTTGGGCTATACATCATTGACTTTGGAAATGAGTTAGCAATATTTCCCAATTTTTTTGTAGTGTAAAGCATTTCATTTCGTTCTGTGCGGATATGACACTGACTTTCTCTCAAAATACCATTTGATTAAAAAACCCACTATATGAACCACCCTGCATACAAGTACATACTATAATATATAATATAAATATATCTGTTTCGAATCCATTAAGATCAAGCGCACAAATCACAGAAAAACATGTTTGATGTCGGAAGAAATGGTTGACCCTAATGTTCGAAGAGTACAGTTGAAAGCCTAAAGTTATGTTCGTATATGCGAGATTATCGAATGAGATTGCAGAAATTAATCTACTCGTCTGTGTAATCAGACTTCAGATTAATAAAATTAGTGTATTCAGCGTCAGAAGTCAAACAATGAAGCAATTTATTTAAGGGCACAATCGACCGCCAGTGGGAGACAATTGGCAAAAATCAGAAAAGGGAATTACTAAAGTAGCAAAGGAGAATTGCGGCAATATGCACGGAAGCGACTAAATTAAATGCGGTGTGAACGTATATTGCTGAAAGGCACAGCACGTATTGGGAGTTTGAAATACCTTCAGACGATGACCACTTTTTAAGAAAAAGCTTTAGCATGAGCCGAGAATAAGCGGTTTTCCACCTTCTGTATTCTGTACGTGATTGCGACTGCCTTGTGTGTACTTATAACTTTTTTTTTGGTTGGCTTCCATTTTCGTTTTTCTTTTGACGTTTCTCATCTGCTTCTCAAGACTAACACAAATAGTCGAAAACACAGTAATCAGTAAATCAAGTAAGGTGTAAAATGTCGGTAATCTAACACATATTTATGCGCATAAGATGACAGTACGCCCACATATACAGTGATTAGCAATAAATCCCCAAAAATTATCTACCGGTTCACATACGACAAACTTTATTGGAATTTTGCCTACAAACTACTTTTCTCTGCCTACGTTCATTTTATTTAGTTTTTATTTTGACGCTTATCCTAACATTCGTAGTAATAATTATCGATAACATAGAAAGCACAGGGTTATATTGAAAAAAGTATCTATAATCTCGGATTTCGGGAGAGAAATGTTCCATGGGTAATCTCGTTTATTAATTACAGATTGCGAGAGAAGCTCTGTTTAAAAATAACATTGGGAACCTATTGGAGCTCACCAATGCTAAAATCCATAAAGCTCATGACCATAGAAAACGAAATATCTAGCTATTTGCATAAAGGTTAAATTAGAGGTGCAACACCATAACAGTAGTCTCAACCATAACGATACTTATATATTATTGATGCCCTAGCCATAAGCAGCGGATGTTTACACGTATTATAATTTTTTTGGTAATTTCAAAAGTGCAGAAACTAAAGAAAAGATGACAACATGCGAATACCACAATGCAGCAAATCAGCAACTGTTTATGGCTACGGCGAAAAACCGAAATCCAATTAGTCTGTACGGTTACAGTTATGACTACAACTACGAACTTAAGGCAAGTCACCTCTAATCGATTACAGTGTTGCTCATAGGTTTGTTCGATCTCCAGATTTATGTGGTTATGGTTATTGCACCTCTAAATTGACCTTAAATTTAACGAAGAATCTGGTTTTAATGATTTTCTTGTTTTCATTGGCTTTAATTTTCATAAAAAGTTTTGCGTATAGGTCTTCGCAAAAGTTAAGAAATAAGCGAATATTCCGAAGACTTGATCAACAGGATTTCTTTTTTGCGTAAAATCATCCTCTTTTTGGCCGGCGCGTAGGGCACCCTAATGTGCATATTCATGTGTGCATCGTTGCTGTTGTTAAATACTGGCTACATTCAGGGATAAATTTTGCCATTATCAATTACCTACTAAGGGGGAATAAATAAATACCAGCCATTTGATTTGAGAGGCGTATACGCAACGCTATTCGGTCGCTCTGAGTATGCTGCGTATAGATATGTATGCACATATGTATGTAGGTGGGTATGTGTGGATGCAAATATCTACATATCGATATGCAAATTTATATGTCTGAATGAAAAGTAGGTTTTCCTTCATATGTGTGTGTGTAAATTGCAGCAGAACTGGAGTTTGCTTTGTTTACAAACATTGTGTGATAATTTAATTCAGATGCGAAACATGCACAGGAACTCATTTTGGTGGTGGCACGAGTGGTACGGGACATTTGTGCTCCCTCGACAGGCAGGAAATTGAGCTGAAGTGAATGTGCGATTTTGAGTGCGATTTTCTGGTTAATAATTAATTACTTTCTCATGCGAGGTATGTGGGCTTAATATCTGATGTGACATTGAAATTTATTTATTAAATTTTAAAAGCATATTTTGTTTATTCCATACTTTTAGATCCGATGAGCACAGTTTTGCGTAGCTAGCTTTCTGAAAATCAAAATCATTCCAACGACACTCGAAACTGCCGAAATTTGACTAGGAAAATCAACCTATGCAGAAACCGCCAAGTTCTTTAATAATGCACGGAGCTCTCGTCTTTAATGCAGTCAAATGAAATGATTTACACATACATATGTACATATATAGTACTCATACTTCTGTAACGACAGTTATTACAGATATTCATAACTCGCCAAGTGCAGAGACAATAGAGGAGGAGGACAGGAAGTGCCAGACGTTTTATTATTACGTGCGGTATTTAGTCGCAAAGACAATACTTTCTCGGTGCTGAAAAGCACAACTTCTATGTGTTAGCTCGAAGGCAAATGACGACAGTAGCGGAAGCGCTGTAAAGCAAAGTCCTCTACAGGGAAGTTAAAATGTGCCCGCCAGTGCAGGATTAGGTGAGTCAGTCGACTGGAAGATAAATGGCAACTTAAATGTGAACGCAAAGTGCCGACAAAACGGCAAAGTGGCGATGCCGGCATAAGATCAAGGAAGCCGAAGAACGTATAAACAATTTTCCACACATACATACATATGTACATGTATATACACATACAAGCTTCGATGTAAATGACGTGAAGCGTGCCTAAATAAAAATGTTATGATATGCCTTGTGGCACACAAAATCAACAATGCTGCTCAACGAACGGTACTTGCGCTTTTCGGCAGTCATACACACCAGCTCCGGCGCGTCGTGGGAGGTAATATTTTTGGCAGGGAATTTATTTTCTCTCGCGCGACATTCTACGCGCATTAGCTGCAAATTGATACATCAACACAGCTGGTGGTGGGACAGTGGCATTAACAGAGCCAAGAATGCTAGCGGCAAATAAGGAAACTCAAATAAATAAAACAAATGCAATTTCCGCGATGGCAGGAAGTGGCTTAAGGCGTCGAATTTGCATGCGTATGCGTATACTCAGTTGACAGTTCAAAGCTCGATATTCAGAAGGCAACTAAGTTTGCCTCACATACATATTTAGGTATGTATGTATGTATGTATGTATTTACTTGTATGTGCGTTTCAGATATTGAAAGAATTTTAAATTGCAAAAGTATATAATTTAATGTTACACTGCTTCTTATATAATGAATTAAAAAAAAATAATAATAATAAAAAAACAGTTTTTATAACTGCTATAGTCAACCCAAAATAGGTTTTATCACTACAAGGGATTTTAATGAGTCCAACTTAGTATTCGATTAAAATAAGCTCCTTTCTTCTCCTACATACATGCATAGAACCTACCGCTTTTGTGAAATATGTTTTCATTATAAACACTTTAATGTTTTTCAACTCTTGTTATTTGTTATAATTTTCTGTGAAAATAAGTAGGCTTTGTTTGAAATGAAATGTGTATTTATAGGGAATAATTTGTAAAATAAATTGTGAGAGAGATTGGAATTGTGGATACAAGGATACAAGACTCTTCCCGCAACAATTTGTGGCCGCATACAGGATTCTCCCCGCAACAGATTTTTAACCGCATACAGGATTCTCTACGTAACTTTTCTTTACCGCAACGGATTTATAGCTGCATACATTATTCTTCCCGCATCAATTTCATTACTGCAACATTATTGGTCCTTCCCGCAACATTAAATTTTTTATTTAGAGTGAGGAGAACGCAATATAACAATTTTAAGCAGGTGCTTTAGGTTGATGTTTTGCTGCCCAGAGTAACCGAAAATCATCAGTATTGGAAATAATCTTTAGGAACTAGGCTTACAGTAAGCAATATTTTTTGCAATCAAAGAATACTGCAAGATTTGACAATTTTAGATGATGTTATCGCGTCCAGGAGGCGGCCGCCGTAGCCAAATGGGTTCGTGCGTGACTACCATTCGGAATTCGGAGAGAGAACGTCGTCGGTTCGAATCTCGGTGAAAACACCAAAATTAAGAAAAACATTTTTCTAATAGCGGTCGCCCCTCGGCAGGCAATGGCAAACCTCCGAGTGTATTTCTGCCATGAAAAAGCTCCTCCTAAAAAATATTTGCCGTTCGGAGTCGGCTTGAAACTGTATGTCCCCCATTTGTGGAATAACATCAAGACGCACACCTCAAATAGGAGGAGGAGCTCGGCCAAACACCCAGAAAGGGTGTACGCGCCAATTAAATATATATATATTGTATATATATATGATATTCTATATATATATAATCGCGTCCAGGAAAACGGAAATATAAG
Organism: Anastrepha fraterculus; assembly: GCA_037575425.1. Taxonomy (NCBI): domain Eukaryota; kingdom Metazoa; phylum Arthropoda; class Insecta; order Diptera; family Tephritidae; genus Anastrepha; species Anastrepha fraterculus. The sequence continues at coordinate 284,795 of JAYXIM010045825.1, forward strand.
GCAGCACTACACGCCTTTTGAGCTGTAGGTTAAGGATTTGTATATCCGATAACTCTTCGATACAGCAACAATTCACTATTTGTTTAGTTGAAAATATTGACAAGTCTGGTAATAACAGCATACTTCCGATTCTAGTCAATTATATACACCCAGTGAAAGCTCCCACATGCGGGCATCTTCTATAAGCAAAGTCATTCTTGGAAGCGAACAATTTCTATATTTTTTCCTTTTTTCCATAAAAAATACTATCCCATACACGAGCTTTCTCATAAATGTGCGCGAACAAACAAAAAATCTGTCATGCGAAACTCTAATAAGCTGGCAATTTATTTTTATTTTTTTTTATCAGAAAAGATTTTACTCTGGTTTGGGTGTCTTTTAACATTTTAACGATATTTTTCTTTCTTTTTTTATGAATTTGCTCAATTTGTTTTGCTTCAGTTTATAGGTAAGTCATTGAAATATTTTACAAGAACAATGCATTGTATCAGGTTAGTCCATAAGTTTGTGCGTTTTATACAGGTGGTTTTAAAATTAATAAAAAAGATGTTTGAAGTATTTATTAATCAATAATATATTTTCCTTCATTATTTACAATGGCTTCTCAACGTTTATGAAAATTTTTAATTCCCTGCTCAAATAATTGTTTGTCCTTGGAGCCAAAATACGCTTCGATATCTCTTTTTATAACTTCTTTTGAGGAGTAGTTCTTGTTACTCATATGTGATTGAAGTCTACAGGTGATAATCACAAGGTGCAATATCCGGAGAGTATGGTGGATGCGGCGTTAGCTCCCATCCAAACTAGTTCAGCTTGCCTAATGTTTGCCTTGCGGTATGAGGTATTGCGTTGTCGTGGTGAAAGAAAACTTTGCGTCTATTCACAGTAGATTTTTTTTAAGTGCCTCATTCAGGTTTGATAGCTCATGGAAATAATATCAGCAGATATCGTCTGGTTTGGTTCCAGAAGTTCATAATAAACAATACCGGCCATATCCCACCAAATAGACAGGAGAATCTTCTTGGGGTGAAGGCCATCTCTAGGGGTCGGTTCTGGTGTTTTATCTTTATCTAACCATTGGCATTTGCAGACAGGATTATTGTAAAGGACCCATTCTTCATCACCAGTAACGATACGGTTCAAAAAACTTTCATTTTTAAGCCTTTGCAGCAGCTGAGAACACACATTCACTCTCTGATGAAGGTTGGCGACGGAAAGTCTATGCGGAACCTATTTCCACAGCTTTGAAACCTTTCCCAACTGAACCAGGTGCCTGAGAACTGCTCTATGCGATGAATTTGACCTCTTAGCTTTTATATCGACTGTCAAATTTGGCTCAGCTTCCACGAGTTCGAGCAAGGCGTCGGAGTCAAAGACTTCAGGACGACCAGCGGTCGGGTCATCCTCTACGTCGCAGTTACCACTTCGGAATTTTGAAAACCACTTTTGCGCAGTCCTTACACTCACGGTGTCCTCCGTGAAGAGTGTTTATTTCTGCAGCAGCAGTTGTTGCATTTTTACCACTTTTATAAAAAAAATACAAAATATGCCTCTTATACGCGTTCGAAGCATCCATTTTATTTTTTAACAACACGGATAGAAGCCGCGATTAAAATCACTTGTTGAATGCACAATATATCTAAGAAAATATAAATAGTTGCGTTATATTCCGCGAATAATTTTTTGTAAGCAAAAATCGTACAAAAGTGAAATTATGGGTAAAATACGAACGAACTTATGGACTGACCTGATAATGTTGGATCTTGCAAACATCGATTAAATAGTTATTAATATTGAGAGAAAAGGCGGAAATAATAAACACGTAACACATGGACTGAAAAGTCCCGGGCCTAACACATAGATGGCACTAGTTTTATTGCATTCACTTCTTCTTCCATTAGTACTAACCTTAAGGGCCTCTACTGTAAAACTTAAAAAAAATCGATTTTTTACTTTTTGTTGAAACTTACTCAGAAACAACTCCAGAATGTTCCATGAAAATCTTAAAAAGAAATCTTGAATAGTTTTCAAGTTATAAAAGTTTTAGCAAAGCAGGTATAAACTGAGCGCTCGAGCGGTTTACGGTCATATGCGCTTGATAATGCGCTTGTTTAAGCGTGTTTTTCTCGAAACCACGTTTTCAAAATTGCCCACATCACAGCTCCGTGAAAAATTAACATATCAAGCTCAAACTTTGATAGTATATTTTTAACAATATTTACTAGTTTTTAAAGCTATGGTGGGAAAAAATTTATTATTTATAACCCCTTTTTTAATAACAAAATGACAACAGAAAAATGTCGATTTTTTAAAAAACTTCAAAAATTTTACAAAAAAATTTTTTTTTTGCAAGTAATAGGCTTAACAACTAAAAATAATGATATATAATAAAAAAAATTCGGTTTTTTTCATTTCAGATTTTTTTTAAATGCGCGACAGTGTGGGCAGATTTCAAAAGGCGTTTCGGGGGAGCGGCTGTACAGCTGCCATTTTGAAATGAAAATAAATTTAAAAAATTTTTTTGTACACTCAAGACCTGTGTTTATGTAACCCTAAACTTTTTTTTACTAATTAAATTAATACAAGTATGAAAACAAAATCCATGAAAATTTGATTTTTACAGTAGAATCCCCCCTTAAACTGTTAACTGTAGCTGTTAAATTTCATGATATTCTATTCTCACGAACTTATCGTGGTAAGAGTGACGCTACTTTTGCTTTCCATGTTTAAAATTTACACTACTTCTTGATGGAAAAAAATTCCGTTCAAGCGAAGCAATGGCTTGAAAAGTGTTGTGGGGACTCCGCTCCATTAGAAACAACAATAAAATGATGGTTTGCTTTCTTCAAGCGTGGTCGTAGAGACGTCCAAATAAGACGGTAACACCAGAAAATATAAAAAAAAACACAAAATCGTTTAGAATGATCGAAAAGTGAAGTTGCGTGAGTCAGCTGACATCGTAATGTTATCAAAAGAAAGTGCTGGTTTTATATTGGATGAGAATTTAGCTATGAGAAAGCTCTGTTCAAAGTGGGTGTCGCATTCGCTCACTGTTGACTAAAAACAAGTTAATAATTCTGACCAATGGCAAAACTACATTAATTGAACTTCGAATTGCCACCACATCCCCCGTATTCGCCGGACGTAGCTCCCAGCGACTACTGCCTGTTCGCAGACATTAAAAAATGCTCGCCGGTAAGAAATTTCGCTCGATTGAGGCAAAGGATAACTTTCTACAAAAGTGGTATTGAAATGTTAGAACAGCGCTAGAGTTATTGCGTTGTTCTAGGCCTGGGACTTTTCAGTACCTAAATTTACAGGTGGCATAAGAGATTTTAATTAGGCAGAGAAACGGTGAAAGACCAAGTTATCATCAGGGTGGATTGTCCACAGAGAACAGCGGAAATGTGGGTAATTTTATTGAAAATAGTAAGGCATCGTTTGTGAAAATAATTAATTTTGATTCTGCTTTCGTAAGACCAATTCATGATTTGTGGCATATAAGATGTCAGAGGACCAACAAATCGATAATATCTCGTTTCATCGGCCAAGAGTTGCGAATTTCTGACAAAAGCGGAAATTATTCCTTATTATTTCTCACTGGAATTACCTGATTTGGCATCTGCGGTCTACTTATTAGCTAATCCAGAAACTGTTTTTGATTATGAAAATAAAGCGTATCAAATCGATTGAATCCATTTGGCAGCTATGACCACCATCCTAAATCACGTTTCTAAGAAGGACATAGATAGCTCATTTGGAAAACGGGGAAAAGTGTATTTCAAAGATGAAGACGAGTGTATTGATTAGTGAAAAATATTTGTCGTAAAATCTACTTGTACTTATAAAAGTACCGTTTATTTCTTAACCGGTGTATGTACTGTGTTATATTTACTACTGAATAATGTACACACAAGGGCGATCGAAGTGCTTGCATCCACCCCACTCATAAAATTCATTAAAATGCTCCCAGTTACTACTTCAAAATTGTTGGAATTGTATTACACTTGCGTTGAATTTGTTCCGGCCTGGACCTTATACAATTCCATTGGGAAGAACCAATTGACGAATGATCTTCGGAATTTGACCATCAGAAGGTAGCTTTAATGAAATATTGCAACAGTGTCACTTAACTGGAGCACTTTTCCATCCCCTTTCGTTTGCGCTTGGGCGAGGCGTAGCAAATACATTTCCGTGACACAAGTGAGTGTCCTTCTAGTTTGGCTTGTCCATCGTCCATCGTCCGGCTGTCAACGCGTTACCACATTCAACTTAATCAATTTCAAATTTTTTCGTACACATTTTCGCATTTTGCGTGTCAAATTCAAATTGTCTTTTTGTTAATTATTCTCAGTTCGCCACAGTTTCTACTTATGTACAAGCTTCCGAGTAGTTGTTCGGGCTTCCAAAACCGCAAATGACTACAAACAAATATATGTACATACCAGATGTGTAATACGGGGTACAGCAGCAGCTGATGCCCAGTTACACTTTCACACGTTGCACGAACGCTTACAACATTTGCCTGCGTAATGAGTGGGTCATCAAGCAGCACATTAATCTCGTCGGCCTTGATGGCAACAAAGTTCTGCCCACACCGACTTGTTATCCATTTACTCTTTTCTAGGGTTTACGAGTATAAATTGCCAAATTTTGCCTTAAATAGCAGACGTAAGCCTGTATATATGTAGATATATAAGTATGTATGTGAGTGCTATTCCCTAGACAATTCCAGAAAATCGATAATTCGGGATATGCACACTCCTCCAGCCTGATGAACCTTGTAGAAGGGCATTGCAGTGCATTCCTTATTGCACGCACACCGAATTACCATCCAATACGCTCTGTTGCAGCCATTTCGCTTATCTACTAAAATTCCCTCACTCTACTTATATACATACATACATGTTATGTACATATGTATTTCATACATACACGTTCTTTTATATATTGCACAAGAACATACCAACTGTGGCGAGTACCATTCCAACAAACCGCTGTAAGCCATTTCCAAATTCAGTTTGAACAAAGAAAAGTAAATGTATGCTGGAATATCATTTTTATTTATATTTACTAAATAAAAGGACACTGCATTTACATTGCACTCGCACTCACCATTGGGGTAACCTATTCACTCACATACAAATACATGTCCACATTTTATATACCTATTTCTAGCCGAACATCCAACGAAGAGTATAAAAAGCAGGATGTAAAAATGCTCCCTACGTCCGAAGCACATAAAGACGGTTAACAAACCCTCCGTGAAAATTCCTACAACTCCTTGTAAATGTTGGAGGTGGTGGGGAGTGCCCATGCGGGCAGCATCAACTGACATGGTGTGAGGGCCAGGCGTAACTCGAGAGTAGAGCAGCAGAGAAATTGTCTTCGATTTTATTGGTTGGAATTTATTTGGAGCGACAATGACCCAAGTTGGCTGCTCGCAAAGGACACAATTGGTTTGTCACAGAAACTGCGGCGGTGGCAGCGGCAGCAACTTATGCAGCGATAACGGCGATTGTTATTGTTGTTGTTGCTTGCAAGTAGGAGTGTCACCAGAGTTCGCAATGCTATTTGCGCTGAGAGCAAATTGTCCTCCACTTTGGGGTTGAAATATTGTTTGCAGTAAAAAGAAATATGTACATATTGGCATATGTAGTTGACAAAGGCGACATGTATGTACATACATATGAACTTATATAAAAGTCCATGTAAAAAACGAAGGTTTGCTGTTGCTGTTTATTTTTTACAACGAAAAAAACTTAGCATTCCTGAGAAGTCGGTTTGCTTTCAAACGAGAGCGAAATTGCCTTTATGGAACCTGCGTTTTATTCTCTTCTTCAAATTACTTTACTCTTTATTTTCTTGTGAATTTCCCGAGCATGTGCACTGGAATACTCGTATTTTCTTAAGAGCGAAGTGAGATTACTTGAGTGTGAAATGAGTGTGGTGCTTTGCATTTATAATTTTTTGGACTTTCATTTAAAACGCAAACTAGTAAAAAATACCTTTTAAAAGAGAAAATTAACGTTAGTATGCATCTTAACGAATTGAAAATGATACGAACAAAATTTAAAATGGTTATTGGGTTGTCTGGACTAATATTTAAAATGTAGTTCTTAGACAAATGTGGTGCGATAGCGGACATCTTTATGTGCATGGATACATACAAATATGCATGTATTATTTGATTTGATTTCCTTAGATCCGTAGACGCAACGCCTTTCTTGTTGACATAAACACGAAATATGAATGTGCAGGCGTTTATATTATATGTACCCAAGTATAAATAGCGTCATATAGTATCTCGTAAGACTACATATAGCACGTCCAAAAAACGATCTTCTGTAGAATTAAACAAAAGTTATTTGCATTTGAACAGGTGTGAAAATTAAAACAAATCAATCGTATTTCCATTCGCGAAACTCTGCTGATTTGGCATTAAGCCAAAGAAAATGCTGCGGTCTGTTTGGTGGGATTTGAAAGGAACTGTAAATTATAAGCTTCTACTTACCTTTCTAAAGTCGGCAATTAGTGAGATTCAGTAAATTCAATTGAAACACTCAGAATTGATCAACATAAAAGACATGGTGTTCCACTCATTTGTGAAATATTGTCATAGTACATATACAGGGGCGTAGTCAAGTAGGAGAGGTGGTCATTGACGGTGAGCATAAAGGATTAAAACATTTTATTGAAATATTTCTGGCAATAAAAAAAACCAAGTGTAAGAAGAAATGCTTTGAATTCTTTGAAGAGAATGTCAAGTACTTAGAACGCATATTAGACAGGAAACTCACGTGGAAATCTAATATTGAGGAAAGAGTAAAGAAGGCCAACGTTACATTATATACTTGCAAGAAAAGCGGTCGGTATCAAATGGGGACTAACACCTCGTGTTACGCACTGGCTCTATACTTCTGTAGTTAGGCCAATCTTAATGTATGGAGTACATGTATGGTGGCCATCTGCTCAAAAGGCGACTTACGCTAAAATCATGAGTAAGGTCCAAAGAACAGCTTTTTTATGCATCTCTGGCGCTTTAAGGACTACCCCAAACAAAGCGCTGGAAATGCTAATCAATTTACCTGCCCTAAATCTGGCCATGGAGAAGAGGGGAACTAAATTTTTATACAGATGGTTCCAAGCTAGATGATAAGGTTGGCTATGGAGTTTTCTCGAAGGAATTAGGACTGGAACTATCTGTTCGAGCTATAAAAGAAGTGGCTACATATCTAAATACGCACGCCGTAACAAAAACGACTATAAATGTATTCTCGGATAGCCAGCCCATCAAATCAATGAATACGGCTTTACTAAGATCGAAGGTTGCACAGGAATGCCGGGCGGCCCTAAATGATATTAGTGACGTATTCAAGGTCAGCCTTATTTGGGTTCCGGGGCATAGAGATATTGAGGGAAACTGTAAAGCTGATGAGCTAGCCAGAAAAGGTACTGCTCTTCAACTGCTCAGTGATAAAAGTGCCATTGGAATACCCATGGCCACGAGTAAATTAATAATAAAAAACCACATTATCCAAGAGGCCAATAGGTCATGGAGAAATGAAGATACGTGTCTAACAGCTAGGGTACTATGGCCGCAAATAAATAAGAAAAGAACAAAGGAATTGCTTAGTCTCCCAAGAGACAATATCTCGAAGGTTGTGGTTTGTTTAACCGGTCACTGGCTATTTGGCGGGCATTCCTCGAGACTAGGAGTTTTCTCCCATGAATATTGCATAATCTGCAGAGATGAGGAGGAGGAAGAAACAGTCGAGTTTTTCCTTTGCAATTGTCCAGCCCTAGATAAAATCAGAGCATTTTTTCTATGTCAATACTTTTTTAATTCTCTTACAGAGTTATCTGGCGTGGGATTGGGATCAATACTACGTTTCATAAGAGCCAGAACATGGTTCCACCATAGGAAGATAAATGAGGTTCCCGTGTAGCACAGTGGTATCATAACGGACCTGTAAGGTCTAAGTAAGTTGGTCGTGCAGTACAAATTACCTCACACACTAGACTAGACAATATTAGCAATCACTATAAATACAATATTAAGCAATTAAAATAATTTTTTTTACAAAACTATATTTTGATAAAGCGAATTTAAGTAGGCCAGAATTGGATAATGAATTATAGTCTCTAAGTGTTCGGGCAATGGGTGTATTACTCACATATTTAGTCTCAAAGTTTTGCCCATAAAAAGGGTAAAAATTGCGAAGACTTCTTTGGAGGGAATTAAAGCTTATCCGCTCAAGTAGATCTGGAAAGTCGACGATGCCATTAACAACGCAGGAAATAAACGAAACTGAAAGCACTTTTCTCTGTTCTTTTCTAAAGATTGTAGATTAATTAGCGTTAATCGAGACTTATAGGATGGAACAGAGAGAGGCCTTAACTTGTTGGGAACGTAATGCCTGCTTAAGAAATATTTTTTGAACGCACACTATTCTATTTATCGAAATTGGTCGTAAGGTCTCCAAATGATAACAGATACTGTACGTGAGAACGAACAAGATCCGTAACAGCAGGTATACGGATCACAAAATTCAGATGCATGGCGATACTAGAACTGAGTACTATTTAGAAAGAATAAAATTAAAATGAACACTGAAGGAGAATTTTGTATCGAATAAAACTTCAACTTCAAGATCCTTAAACTCTGTTACACTTTGTGGCACATTATTAGAAATGGTGTAGGATATGTTGAAAATGTATTGATACCTAGAAAATGTTAAATGAAAACATTTTTTTAATATTCAAGGACAGACCCGAAAGTAAGGACACCAATCTGTTCATTCTGTCCTCACTGCGCAAATATTTAGCCACGTGTGGAAGTTTGAGTTGTGGACACTACCTTCAGATTGACCTTGATGACACTACAGATTTATTAACTGCATTTGCAGTCTGCGTTCAAGCTGTTGTCGCCTTTTCCTTCCACGTATGAGGAGGGAAAGTGAAGGTAGTTCTAGC